>WBNM01044304.1:0-186054 GCA_013399055.1 Ramphastos sulfuratus | reverse complement strand
GGGGGGGGGGGGGATGGTCCTGGAGAAATCAGTTAACCAGTAAACTGGATTAATGAATAATAGTGAAAAAACGGAGAGCTAACATAAAACATCCCATTCATTCCTCCTTCCTCAAATTACAGCTGGGCAGGTTGAAGAAAAAGAGATTGTTCTCTTCCCCAGACTGTCTCACTTTCCCTCGCTCTCCACGGACTATAGTTTAGGTCCATCAATGGAGTAATAGTGGTGGCCCCTCAGGCTCCACTGCTACGGGCAATGTGCAATCCTCAAGCATGTCGCTAAGGGCAAGGGGGAAAAATAATATAAAAATCTGTTGGGTGGTGTAACACCTTCCTGCTCCTCTGCAGAGGCCACGTTGACCTCACAGGGTCCAGGTTTGTTGATGTACCCCAGTAAGGCTGTTTCACCAGGCTGGAATCACACCATTGTATCTTCCCTTGTGGCTTCAAGTGTAGCTTCTACCTGGCAAAATGCAGAGATATTTGTGCATCAGATTTTAATTTGCACATCAGCCCCATTGCTTTCAAGCACAGGATCTGCTCCAAAGTTGGTTGTCTTCAAAACTCTGCTAAAAGGAGACAAATCACAAATCATGGGCATGGAAACAGCTTGTGCAGGCACTATGCTAGGATGCACAAGAACAACACATCAATGAGTCTTGTAGGAAGCATTGAACTGGGCTCTTGTGGTAACTCACGGGGAGGAAAAGCAGTTTCTGTCCCAGGTATTGCCTAACTGGGCCCTGGAGAGCCCAAAGTGGGGTAGAGCCAAGTGAGACATGGAGGTGTAACAAGGATGCAACAAAAGCTGTCAGTGCTGCAGATTTTTAAAACAGTGACCACTGTCCCAAGCCATTTCCTTTCTGAAAGGTGCTTGTTCACAGTTCTGGGGAGCCCTTTGCACTGGAGATTCTTTCTCTCCAGGATGTCCTGTTCAGTACTTAAGCAATACACCTGCTGTGAAGCTTTTCCTGCTCCAGTTTACTATTCATCACTTTAAATACAGCAAATCCATTATTTGCTTGCCTAGTCTATGCATGAAGAGGGTCAGTAGGTCCCTTTCAGCCTTCTTCACTCACTACACAGCCCAGCTGCTTCCTTCTCCTCTCAGTCAAGTTTCTGTTCTGACTGCTTTATGTGATGGGTTTGTTTTGTTTGGTTGTTGTTTTTTCTTCCCTCCCCCCAAATGTCTGTCTTAAAGCATGAGGACTGAGCTGGGTGCAGAGCTTGAGCTGATGCCTCCTTGAAGCAGAAGAACAAAGCTTTGTGTCTTTGCAACTGTTCTACCTGTGTGTACCTCCCCATGAACATAATTTCTGACTTGAGGGAGATGCTTAGCTTGGGGATCTAGTCTCATCTCCACACTTCTTCCATGAATCCTGCTCTCCTGGTCCTTTTTTTCATGTAGACTCCTATGTAGATGCTATGTAGACTGTCATCAGACCCTGTTCCTTTCTTCATCTTCAGATTCTTGTTTGAGTCTGCTGGGAACATTTAGGCTCTCTCGTGGGCTCCCTGCAAGCTCTTAAAGCAGGTCCCTTTGCAGCATACCTTGACCTTGTAGTCACCAGAACTGGTCCTAGCTGCATGTCATGGCTGCATCTGGGTTCATATGGCCTCAGTGCACCAACCATGTTGTAAGTATGCAGGGACAGGGAGGAGCATCTGCTTAGGATGTGCTGCTTGCACAGCCCTTCCTCATTTCTCTGAGGAGAGTAATGGGCTAGGTTGTTGGTACAGGGCTCCTGGACCGCCTGTGATTCCTGAATCCCCTGTCCCAACACTCAGACTAGAGAGATGTAAAGCTTTGCTGAGGTTTCCAGAGTGACTGATCTCAAATGTCCATACTGCTGGTGCTGGTTATGCTTAGCTCTCCAGTAGCAATGAACAAATAGCTGGAAAGAATGAATCTGAAAGCCTCCTAGACATGTTCTGAGGCACCCCACAGAGAGATTATCCTTGTGACTGATTTATAGGGAAATTCAGAACTAAATCCTGGAATAAATTCCTTCTTTAACTGCATGTGTAGAGATGTTTTGCAGGCACAGTCTAGTTTAGTCTTCGGAGGACAGTGAGGGTGGGGAGAAAGAGCAGAACAGCCCCTGAATTGGAGCCAAAAGCTCTGTGGGGATGCATTGCACACACTTGCCTTGCTCTGACCTGTGCATGGAGGAGGTTGAATGCCAGGGAGATGGTCTGGGATATTGGGTACTCTTAAGAACCTGGCCTGGGCTTGGGTGTTGGGACTGCTCAGAGAGCTTCTCCTGTTGTGTGTGTGAGTGCGGACTGTGCTTTCCTTGCTAACTGCCTCTGCAGAGCTGTATGCAGAGCCTGGCTACCTGTGCTGCCGCAGAAAGACTGCAAGGCCTGGGCAGGAGAGGGAAGGGATGCTGCTTGCCTGGGCTCTGCTGCTCCCTGCCTGGGTCCCTATCCTATGTCTTTGAGCATCTCCTGAACCACACAGTGGGAGCATCTGGCACTGGGATGCCTTGCCTTTTCGTATTTATGGGAGATGTGCTTTATTTGCCGTCTGTAGGTGTGGAAATGCAGTGTGTTTGTGGGAACCAAGTCTGGAGACCCACTTTGGTGGAGAGTTGTAGGAGTGAGGAGTAATGACATGTAGCCACAGATTCTCAGGAAGAGCAAAGGATTCTATGCTCTTGACCTGGTGCTCAGATGGCTCTCTTGGGACATGCACTTACCACCTTACCTTGATGACTCGGATCTTAGGCCAATCCTACCCTCAGTAGTGGAGAGCTGGCTGATGGGCTGTGCTGGGCTAGAGGAGCAGGCAAGATGGGTCATATCAAACTGCTTCAAAAAGCAATGCCTTCCAAGGCTCACCAGGTGGACAGTGGTCTGGTATCAGCGGGAAACATGGGCTGGAGAACAGCTGGCAAGCAGCAGTCATGGGTTAATGGTAGAAGGAGCAAGTGCCCTTACATGTGCTGCCCCACAGACAATAGTCAGGGCTGCTGGCAGGCCCAGAGAAGCCTCTGGTGAGACCTGACATCTGGAGAAACACCTCCAAAGCAGACAGGTGCTAATTTCCTCTCCTTTATCTGCCAACCCACAAAGTTAAGTGAACTATATCTAAACAAACCGAATTAAAACCAAGTGGGTTAATATCAACCTAGGATTACCCTTGTTATCAAGTAGATGGAACGGTATCAAATAAACCAACAACTCTTTATAAGCTTTATCTAATTATCCAGGAGGCAGCTGCCTTGTAGAGCTCCTGGCCTCAGACTCAGAGGGCATTCCTGGCTCCAGGCCAAGCAATTTATTTACTGATATTGCAGCCAAATGGTAGACACCCATTGAGGGTCCAACCCCTGCCAGGCTGAAGGGATATTGGGATGAGCTCTGATCCTGGATATAACACTGGAGGAGATGGCTGGGCAGATAGGAAATCCTTTGGCAAGCAAAGATGGGATGCTGAGGTTGTCGCTGTCTTCTGTCAGAAGCTGAATAAGGAGAGATGGTTGTGATGGGGATGGATTCTTAGCTCAGCATCCCATAGGAGGATGCTATCCATGTTCATGCGGCAGCCTGTCATGGGGCAAGATGGACAGGATGTCATGAAGCACACTGGCAGGACAGCCTGAAACTACCAGCAACCGCAAGACATTTTTTCCTCTTTGCATGAGTAGCTGGAACCTACTTCATACTCTCAGACCCCACTTCCTCCTCATCCCTTTGCTCCTTCCCCAGTGAGAAACTGCAGACCATCTTTCTCTATACTCTCCCCAAACAAAGCATCTAGGGCCCTTTAGGGAAACTAGCAGCAGGTCTGAGGCCAGAGATATTGGTCGTTCAGGATGACCTGCTGTTGTGGGTGTCTGAAGGTCAGGTGGACCTTAAAGCTGTATTGTTTTGGGCTCGTTCCATCTCACTGCAGGCCAAATCTTAGACAAGTTACATCAGTGAGAAGTGGTGGTGGATAGTAGTAGCTGTTGAAGGGTGTATTAACAGAGGAGGTCACAGGTTAGGTGGCCAGACACACCTGTGCAGGCTGGGCTTTACACTGGTGCTACCTTGAGCTGTAAGACACCACCACAGAGGTTTTTGAGGATTGTGTGGGGTTTTTTTGTCAGCACTAGGGCAGAAGGCAGGGTGGGTTTCCAGGGAAGCTGGAATCTGTAAAAAGGTTTGTAATAGGCACCAATGCACCAAGCCTGTATTGGAGCTGGAGCTAGCAGAGGGACCATGCTCCAACAGTCAGTCCTCTGAATTGGTATTCGTTTGAGGTATATCCCACTTGGATTTGTTCAGCTTTTAGGAAAGCCTTCTGTTCATCTTTCCCCTGCTAGACCACACAGTCCTCAGTGTCATACCTGGGAAGAGTGATCCCCTTGTGGACATGTTGTTAAAGCAAGCTGCCTCCCAGCCAACCCTGAAGCTGGACAGACCGAACTCTTTCTGCTTTTGGGGTTGAGACTCACTTCTATGCTTCCATTCTTCCCACATCTGTTTTTAGTCTGGCCACATGTGACATTGCAGGAGGAAGCACAGAGAAGCCTTTTTTGGGGGGGTCATAGGAAGGATTTCTGTCTTCCCCAGAGCCAGGATACAGTGCCTTAGGAGATGAATCCTGGGCTTTGGGGTGGGGAATTCAGGCTGGGAATATATTTCCTTGCCTCTGGCAAAACAGCCTACAGTTCCAGAAAGCACAGAAATCTAAGATTACTGGATGCTGGGATATGGGCACATACTCTTCCCTTCTTTCCCTGAAGCACCCTCTGCAGACCATGCCCAGAAAGAGGACCTACTCAAAAGGACCATTCTCTGTCCTGGTACAGCTAGCCCACACAGCATCAGGGAGGAACTGAGGCACCAGATACCCCAGTGCACCCACCTGTTACTGTCAGCAAAGAGCTTGCTGGATACTGGAGACCCTGGGCTGCTAGACACTGCCTGGGGGCTGCTCTCTACCAACACTGAAGGAATTTCCTCTCCAGTTCTTTCAGCTTCTTCTCTGGCCTTCTCCCTCAAGTATCTGCAAGGTGTTTTAGCTTGGACTGTCCTGTCCCTGCAGATCCTGGTCCCCATGAAATCTCCTTTCCTTAGCCATGGGGAGCCACCTCAGGGCTGTTTGGTTCCATATCTCTGATGGGGATTTGTACAGCCAGAGCATCCATGATCAGTCGCAGCCCAGACAGCAGCCAAGTTCTGCAGAGCTGAACCATCTTTCATATGATGTTTATATTTGTTCTGGAAATCCCTTGAGCATCTCAACTGGTTTTAGGCTTGAATGTTTTGTGTGCAAAATAATGTCCCATATGAGCATCAGAGTCTTTGGTACAGCATGCTTCTGTTTGGTCCTAATTTAAGTGAGCATTGGCTGCAAGGTGAGTGTCATGGGCTGTCTCTCCTGGCACAAAGGGGCTGCAAGTGCAGAAGGGCCAGGACCATCTCTGCTTCCATGAGGAATTTTTAAGCCTCAGCCCAGCCTGAGCTCTGCCTGTTTGACTCATCCCACCCAGCATTCAGGTACTTGGAATCAAATCCAGACTGCAGTTAGGTAATGCCCCCTCCATAAATTCCTGCCTTGTGTCACTGCCGCGTTTGTGAAGGGCTTGGTGGACACTTTGGGAGATGGGAATGTTGGGATCAAAGCTGGAATCTGTGGGAGATAATGTGGATGGTGCTTTGTGCCCTGTGAAGTGGGTGAGCTGGAATGACCTATGCCAATCAGGGTGCATCCCTGGGGCTGTAGCGCTCTGCCTCACCCGCCTGAGATAATGTAGTGGGGACATGCCAAAGGACCTTTTCTGTGAATCCCACCCCTCTGCCCTGCCCTGCTGGTCTGGCACTTTACTCCCAGCTGCAAACCTCTGGTTTTGATTGCTGCTGTGGTGCTGGGAGAAGCAGTAAAAGCTGAACCCCAATGAGACAATAAAGCCAGCGGGAAAGAGATAAGAGGGGATCAAACACGGTGCGGCAGCCACCCCATGCTGGACTCTCAAAGGTCCCTTTGTTCCTGCTGCCTCCTGATTCAGTGCTGCGCTGCTTTCAAGGCCTGTGGGCAAGATAGCAGAGCTCATGGGCAGCTCTGCCACTGCAGCCCCTGGCAGTTGCCACCTGCATGGCCTGGCAATAAAAAAGGAGTTTTAATTTCAGTCACAAGACTGATCCCAGTTGCACACCGAGGCCTGATAAGGTATCTCAGTGGTTCCTATCAGCCAGGCAATAAAGCCATTATTAGAACGAGTGATGATGGAAGAGAGGCTTGCCTTCCTCTTCATCCTGGGCTTGTCAAGGGGATGTCCCGCTCAACCTGACTGTCCTCTGACTCCTGCTGTCTGCTTTGCAGCTGCCCCACAGTCTGGTTTGATGGGGAAGTGTCGTCGGCCTCGCACAGCCTTCACCAGCCAGCAGCTCCTGGAGCTGGAGAACCAGTTCAAGCTCAACAAGTACCTGTCCAGACCCAAGCGCTTTGAGGTGGCCACATCGCTGATGCTCACTGAGACACAGGTATCTTGGTCCTGAGAGGATGAAGTGTAGCACCAAGCAGCTGCCAGAGAGGGAAGTCAAGGTCACGGGCAATGCTCATGCCCCTCACTTGGCTGCCATCAGCCCCACACCTCACTGCTCTCAATAGCATCCCTTTCTACAGAGACCTGTTTGGTAGGTTCCAGTCTCTTCACCTATGAAGGTCACCCCAGAAATACTGCTCCTCTTTTTACCCAGCACTCCCAGATTTGGTTTCGGAGCTTTCCTATCCCTCACTGCACTGTGACAGGGAGCTTTCTGTGGGGCTAAGTTAAAATATCTCCATGCACACCTCTGGGTATCCTAAAGAAGCTGGGCAGGGGAAAGGGAGCAGCACCCCAGGTACTTCTGCTGACAATCTCGGCCTTCTTGCACAGACCTGCAGCACTACGGGACACCCTGCAACAGAGAGGCTTTGTGGGGGTGGTTCTTCATGTAGGGAAGGTGAGGGGGAGAGTGGAGACCGAATGGAGCAGTATGACACACTTCCCTGGGAACTCTCCCTCAACAGGTGAAGATCTGGTTCCAGAACCGCCGCATGAAGTGGAAGCGAAGCCGCAAATCCAAGGAGCAGGGTGCTCAGGCAGAGGCCGATAAGCAAGGAGGGCTCAGTAAAGCCTGTGAGAAGCTGCTGCCCAGCGAGCCCCAGGAACAAGATGCCGAAGGCCCCGAGTTCATGGGGTGCAGCCCCAGCTCGGGCTTCCTGCACCACAGCTCCACTGAGCTGGGTTGCAGCCCGGACTCCTCTTGCTCAGGGGGTGAGGAGGAAGAGGAGGAAGATGAGATGGGTGCCACGGAGAGGAAGATCGTATCTGTGTTGTGAAGGGTGGATGGAGCTGGCTGGGGAGAGAGGCCAGGCTGTGGTGTTGGAGACCTCTTTGCTGGCAGACACAGACTGTGCCTGGGCAGAGATGGGGGGCAGTGGGGGGACTGCAGGGCATCTGCCCCCCTTTAACTTATGTGTGTTTGGATTCTATTTAACTCGTAGTTATTCCTCTGTGTGTACCGTGGGGAGTACCCACATCCCTCCCCTATAAAGCTGTTATCCAGATGCCTGTGCTCTTCCTTAGCAGACAGGAGACTCTATCCCTCTCCTGCCATTGCCCTGCCCTGCCAGTGTCTCTGGGGAACCGAGTGGGGACAGCAGACTTGCACAGCTGGCAGCTCACTGGCAGAGCTGGAAGAAGGATCCTTCTACTGTGCACGGCCTCTTCCCTGCAGATATGACAGCATCTGGAGTAGCATGTTCCTGTGTAGTACCAGCTGTTCTTTCCCTTGGGAGTATGAAGGGCAGAGAAGGAAGATGCCCAGGATGCATGTCGCCCTGCCATGTTCCCTCCTGCACCTGCAGTATCAGTGGTGGGGTCTGTGCATTGCAGGGCAAAATGAATCTGTCCTGCAAAACAAAGTTGGTTAACTAACGCAGTTGTACTGTTTTCTATGCTGCAATTAACTTGGTTGTGTCAATGTCACATTGCCCCAAAATAAGGTGGAGATAGTGTCCTCTTGGATTCTGGGAGTTTCTCAGGCTGTTTGCGAGGACTCAACGCTGTAGTGAGCCTTCCTTTGCCCATGATGATGTCTGAAGCTCTCTCAGTCCCTTTCTGGGCTCATCTTATGACCTTCTTGGGACACTGCTCACTCTGGCTAGGCTCATATCAGCCACGAATAGCAGGATGGCAACACCTAGGGCCACCTCCCTAGAGCCACTAGCCCAGTGACTCCTCCCTACCCTAATCGAGCAGGCTGCCCTTGTCCTTTGGATTCCAGAGAGTACTAGGAGACCCTGTGCCTCCTGCACATTTTACAGGCCTGTGCTTGGGGATACTGAGATAGTATGGGAAGGGGGGAACCAGCCCTGCAATATTCAGCCTCTCCAGCCTGATGGGACAGCCATGCTTCACCACCCCAGTGTGGTGGACTGGACAGGACTGCACAGGACTACAGGACTGCAGGAGCAGCGCAGGCTGCTAGCATTGGCTAGCATGCCCTGTTCCCATGTAGCTCATGGTGTATGCCTCATATCCTGCTCTCCCCTTTTTTCTTCTTGTCCCTGTCAGGGGTGGCAGGATGGGCTGTCTACCCCTGGGACCTGCTGTGGAGGTGGGAGCTGCTAAGGGGCAGGAGCCCCGGGTCACTTCTGACAGCCAGAAAGTGAAGGCTGAAACCGGTAAGCATTGGTAAGCCTGGCAGTGGCTGGTGCTGCTGTGGGGCTAGGGGTGGCAGCAGCACCTTGAGTGGAGGGAGAGATGCAATGTTTTTGAGACAGAGGGTTGGTGAGAGAAGCAGATGATGGGAGAAAGAGGCATGGGATGGAGGGATGGACAGTGACCCACAGTCAGCTCCCAGTTGACTGAGGATTGGCAAGTGACACCCATCTACAAGAAGTGATGGAAGGAGGATCCATGAAACTACAAACCAGTCTGGGGAAGGCCGTGTTGCAGATCTTCCTACATGCCATTACACAGCATGTGCAGGGCAACTAAGTGATCAGGCCCAATCAGCATGGGTTCATGAAGGGTAGATGCTGATCTCTCCCAGGACGAGGTGACCTGCTTAATGGATGACAGAAGAGCTGTGGATATTGTTTACCTGGACTTTAGTAAAGCATTTGACACTGTCTCCCACAGCACCTTTACAGAGAAACTGTCTGCTGGTGGACAATTTGCTGGATTAAAAACTGTCTGGATGGCCAGGTCCAAAGAGTGGTGATAAAAGGGGTTAAATCCAGATGGTGCCTGGTCACAAGTAGTGGTCCCCAGAGCTCAGTGTTGGGGTCAGTTCTCTTTGGTATTTCTATCAATGATCTGGAAAAGGCAATTGAGGGCACCCTCAGTAGGTTTGTAGATAGCACTGAGCTGAGAGGGATTGTTGATCTGCTTGAGGATCTACAGGAATCCTAGGAAAGCTCTACAGAGGGATCTGGACAGGTTGGATCAATGGACTGAGGCCAATTGTATGAGATCCAAGTGATGGGTCCTGCCCTGGGTTCACACCAACCCCATGCAACGCTGCAGGCTTGGGGCAGAGTGGCTGAAAAGCTGCTCATTAGAAAAAGACCTGGGTGTGCTGGCTGACAGCTGGCTGCATGTGAGCCAGCAGTGTGCTCAGATGGCCAAGGTGGCCAACAGCATCCTAGCCTGTATCAGGAGTACTGTGGTCAGTATGATTGGGAAGGTGATTGTGGCCCTGTACTCAGCACTGGTGAGGCCATGCCTAAAATATTGCGTTCAATTTTGGGCCCCTCACTACAAGGAAGACACGGAGGTCTGGGATCTGGTCCAAAGAAGGGCAACAAAGCTGGTGAAGGGTCTGGAAAGCAAGTCTCATGAGGAGCATCTGAGAGAATTGAGATTGTTTAGTCTGGAGAAGAGGACACTGAGGGGAGACCTCATTGCTCTCTACAACTACCTGAAAGAAGGTTGTAGTGAGGTGAGGGCTAGTCTCTTCTCCCTGGTAAAAGTGATAGGACAAGAACAAATGGCCTCAAGTTGCAACAGGGGTGGTTTAGATTGGATATTAGAAGAAACTTCTTCATCAAAAGGGTTATCAAACACTGGAATAGGCTCCCCAGGAAGGTGGTTGAATCCTCATCCCTGGAGATATTTAAAAGACACATAGATATGGTGGTTTAGCACCAGACTTGTTAGAGTTAGATAATGTCTGGACTCAAAGACCATAAAGGCCTTTTCCAACTGAAATTATTCTGATTCTATCATCAGCTTCCCCTTGGGTGTGTGGCATCCTCAGTGCCCAGGTCCCCTGTCCCTAGGCAACCCAGCTCAGGGCATGGCAGTGTCCTGCTGCTCATATAGGAGATACCGAAACTACTGACTCTGAGGGAGTTGTGGTCCTGGAGATGGTGCAAGGGCATTCCTTGCTCCAAGGGCAACATGTGAGTCAGGGCAGGTGATGGGTGCCAGGAGCCCACAAGGTTGATGTAACACAGAGAAGAGGAATAAATATGGAGAAGAGGAGAAATGAAGGACAGCAAAGGAAGAGAGGAGGGAGGGGAAAACAGGAAAGGATGCTTCCCAGTTCCCTGTCATTACCTGGCAGGGAGAGTAGGACAGGAGAGACACATCATCCCAGGGGAGCTGTGGACCCCCCAAAGCAGGCACACAGAACTGAGTGCTGAGATGCTGGTAGCTGCTAGGTCGTAACTGCAGGAACCAAAAAGCCAAAGACCCTTCCAGCCAATGCACAACCTGTTCCTCTGACAGGAGTGGAACAGAGAGGACCACAGGCTGGACCCAAACACTGAGGCAAGGGTGAGTTGAGAGGGACAGGGATGGCAGGCACAGGGAGGAAAAGGAGAGAAGGAAAACAACAAAAAAGAGAGTGCCAGGACAGAGAGGGGGAGATGAAGGGATGTCACAGACTTAAAACGTTCACCTTGATGGGCCATGACAGGTCTAATTTTCAGAGTACAACCATTAAAGTGATGGATGGGAGGCATTCATCCCATGCCTGGTGCACGCGGGCCTGCCATGGCTGCAAGATGGTTTGTTTAGTTGCTGTTATTTATGAGAATGTTTCTGCAGGAACCAGGCACTCATCCAGTAGTGGGGGAACAGGGGAGGGAACACAATTGATGCTGAAGGAGTTGGGGTGCTGATTTATAGCTGTTTAGCTGCATGACTCATGTTGTAAACATTGACAAATGCCATTAAAGCTGCATTTCCTTCTTGCATCTGCCCTGGCACCCTCCCCACAGCCCCATTCTCCACCACGCTGGTAGCTGTGTGCATCAGAGAGGCTGTCTGACCCTCCCCAAGAGGGATGTGAGGGTCCCCACCATCTCTGAAGGACATCCAGGGCCCTAGGAAGATGCAGGAGTGACCTGCGGCAGTGCTGGTGCTCCATGGAGTGATACTCAGGATACTTGATGGACTTGTGCAGGGAGGACTCCTGGTCTGTGTTCCCCTGTCCCTTTACTGGTCTCAGCCCCCAACATTTTATAGCAATGGTCACAACTTGTTATTTGTGTCACCAGTGCTCTAAGGAGCACAGGGTAACTTGGCCCCATTAAGGCGCCAACACTCTCCAACCTACTGCACACCATGTCCCCTTATTCCGCCCCCCCCTCCCTTACCCTCACATTTTCCTCATTCACCCATCCCATGCATCCAGGTACTTCATGGCACGCCCCTTTGCCAACTCTGCTTTGCTCCTGTCTCCCTCCCCTCAAACCACCCTCATCAGCCCCCTCCCCAAGTTCTGTTGCTGAACACAGATATTCAAAGGCAGCTTGGATGGGGCCATAAACAACCTGACCTAGTTAGAAGGCATCCTTGCCCATAGCTGGGGGGGTTGGAGATAGAAGATCTTTAAGGTCCTTCCCACCCCAAACCATTCCATGATTCTATGACTTCCTCCTTCACTCCTGCACCTGCCCCCTGCATGCCCTGCACCTCTCGGGCTGCCACCCACACCCCTTCATCGCTCTGCCCCTGAATAGCTCCATCGTCTCCTGCCCTGCTTCCCTGCCCCTTTCATGCCCTGAACTCCCCATCTACACTCTGCATAACTCCATCTGCTTCCCGAATCCAAGAACTCATCGCCTGCTTCCTTTGCCCCTCCATCTGCACCCTGAGGCACCCATCTGCCCCCTGCATCCCTTCACCTGTTACCCATCTGCCCCCACCCCCCTGCATCTGCCCCTGCACCCCCGAGAGCTCCCCACCTGCCTCCTGACCCCTTCCAGCTGCCCTCCTGCGCGTCCCTCTGCTGCCTCCTGGCGGCCTACGCAGGAAGCTTGCTGCGCTCCCCGCACGCGGCTTGACTCGCGGCGGCCACCGTCGTTACTGCGGCTGCCAGCGCGTCCGGTCTCCACGGCAACAGAGCCCGCGACTTTGTGGCGTGAGCGGGCAAGACCGGGCCGGGCCCATTGGGATTCGAGGTGGATCGGGCTGTGGGAGCTATGCTGTGCTATAGGGGAGCCGGACGGGGCTTGAGGGAGCTGGGCTGGCTGTACAGGCCCGGGGGGGCGGCGTTGGCACCGGACCCCGGCTCGTCTCTGGCGGCCAGGCAGGGTTATAACGGACTAGGCCGTGGTCCTGGGAGATGGACAGGCGCCTGTTGCAGGGAACGGGCGCGTGGCACAGCCCGTATGGGGTTTTAAGGTGCCAGGCAAGACTATAGGGCAGGGCTGTACTGCAAAGGTCCAAGGAGACTTGGATGGTCATGTCCTGCACCAAGGAGCCTGCTGAGCACATGGCTGTGCCAGCCTGGGGACAGTACGGTCTGTCGAGAGGGCCGGACTCAGCCGGTGAAATGGGGACACTTCTAGGGACGCTGCAGCCCCTGTAAGGAGGTGTGCCACATGGAGCCACAGGAGGGGTCTCTGGGAGCACACAGGCCTTGGCATCAAGACTGTCTGGGTGAAGGAGCAGGATGCACGAGAACTCTTTCCTCTTATTTTTTCAGATGCTTGCTCAGGTGTATGATGAGCCCCAAAACTCTGCCTCTTTTTGAAAGCTGTACTGTGGCTGCACCAGGAAGGCGAGTGAAGGAGAAAAAGTTGCCACTGCTGTGGATGAGTTTACTGGTAGGGTAGGGAGAGGAGAAAAATACCCAACCCTTTAGCCATTGCATCCCTCATTTTGCAGTATCTGTTATTTGAGCTGTGGCCAGGTGTCGTCCCCTCTGGACTCCTGGAGCAGGGCTTTTAGTGAGTCCTGCCGCAGGGTGGCTTCCTCCCATCTTTTGCGAGAGTCAGAGACTCTTAACGTAGAGAAACTGGTATTTGAGTGATTTCTCCTCCCTTCTGCTCAAACTACTAATGTCCCCCTTGCAACTCCCTAAACTGCAAGAAAGATGAAGAAGAGGAAGAAAGGCGTATTCTGGGGCATTGAGGTGGCCGAAACACTGAGGTGGCGTGGCTGGGAACTTGGAAAAGAGATGATCAAACATCTGGTCTTGAAAAATGTACACGAGAAAACCCAGAAGCTGAGCTACAGGTGCGTGGGAAGTTTCTTTCTCCTTCATACTCCTCACTGCATCTCCATCCCTGCTGCTGTATCAGTCACATTAGCACCTTTTCTGGGATTCACCTGCCCCCCTCTCCCCTTGGGCTGTGTGCTGCAGACACACTTACATAGCATGGCATAAACCTGCTAATTCAGATGCACAGCCCTGGTTCCTGGCAGAAGTCTTTTAAATGAAATGCCTTTTTAAAAATTCTATTTTGCTGATACTTCTGTCTGTGAGGCATTTCCAGTCTAGTGAGATTTTAATTGTGGATGTATGCCAGACAGTCACTAATGCATCCTAAAACCATTGCTCCCAGGAGTCCCACTGGATGTTGAACCACTCCAGTGTGCCCTGTGACCTTGCCTGCTCCGAAACCCAGATATTTCTGCAAAATGTTTTTTTAATCAGGCTACCTGGTCTGGGAATGTACAATGTTGTTCAAGGAAGGGGTAGCTACTATGGGCTGGGAATGTGTTTCCAGGACACCTGGGTTCTACCCCTGTTTCTGCTGATTTGCTACCAAGATACCCTTGAAGGTCAGGTGCGTAGAGGTCTTCTAATTGTGGTTGTTTGGAGGTTTTGAGTCTTCATGCTCTTTTTCCTGCTGTCTATCTTCACAGCTGTATGCCCTCAGACAAAATCTCTGGTTCTGATTTTGTTATCTAGATGTCCTTCTACGCGATTCTTCTTCACTGTTTTTCCGCAGCCGATCACTCTGAGCCCTGGTATGTCCTTAAGTTTGCCCATTGTTTTCCGGCCCACTGAGAAGGTAAAGTACCAGCATTAAAACTGCTCTTGGTCTTCAGGTTGGCATCCAGGGCAGCAGTGAGCCCCTGCCTCTTATCCTTTCTGATTCGCTTTCCCTTGAATGAATGGGCCCTTAGGGAAGGTCCTAGCATAGAAGGACTGGACAGAATGGCCTTCCTGCTCTCCCCACAGCTTCATCACCTGAGGGAGCCCTAACCCTGCCTTCTGTGCAGTTTTCCGGTAGTCGTGAGAGAGATCCTCAGGAAAAAAAATGACCATTTTTTTCACATTATGCTTCTGGCCACGAAATCAGTAAGATAGAGTGCTTGAACTGTCCATACATTGTTTGATCCCTCAGCTGGGTGGTTTTGTTGCAGAACCTCGTGTGGAGAGACTCAGTCTCTTTTTTTTACAGGAAACTCCAAAGCCTGTAAATGGAAGGGCTAATGATTTTTTTTATAACGGATATGTCAAGGGCTTCCCTTCTTTTATATGGAGTGGATTTCTTTAAGATTTATTTTCCATAGCAATAATTCTTTTTACCCAGCACCTTTTCTTGCCTTTTAGCCTGTTATTGGCATCTGTTTTGGCTCAGTGTGTCGATCTGTGGCTCTTGTCTAAAGCTGTATGCCTTTGATATGAATCTCAGTCTTAGTCTTACAGCATGATCACTGGGTAGAATCCCGGTACTCTGCTCTTTTAGTATCATGATTTTCTGGTGACTGTTCAGTGTTTCCCTTATGAAATAAGCTGCTGGCCTCATTCTATTTTCAGTAAATAGTTTGTCTGCACCACATGAATTGGTAGAGCAGGAGGCTGCTTTTCTCAGAGCAATGACTCCATGTGCTGCAGTGCCAAAGGTCTCTCCTTACCTGCATAAGTGGTACTTGAGAGAGGTGATGATTGGGAAGTGTGGAAGACACATATCTTGCAATTCCTTCTGTATCAGCTGGTTAGCAGATGTCCTGGGGATATTTATACACAGTGCTGCCAACACTGCGTCTTTAAGTTATGTGTTATCTGCTTAGGTCTCTAGCTGAGAAAGCACTTAATCGAAGACTAGTATTTCTGTGTTCATGAAGCTCAAATAAAGGTTGTACATGCTTCAGTTTATCTGAACTGGGATCTTAAAAGCACTGAAAGAAATCCACCTGCATTGAAAACAAATCAGGTGAAACAAATGTGGTCTTCAGCTGCTCTCTGAGGGTGTTTCTGTGTTCCCTGACAATGAGTAGTATACCCAAGTACTTTACTCAAAGCCTGCCTTTTCTGAGTGCTTCATGTGCCCTCTATCTTGCACTGAGGCCTCCCCTGGTGCTCCTGTCGCCAGTGTTTTTTCTCCCAGCACTCTCACAGAGGTAAAGATTATAGGTGTTCATGGGTGCAGCTGCATTACCTGCAAGATGGAGCCCATCTAACTGCTGTTTTCTGTGCAGAGGGAGTATGAAGACAACATCTGCTTTAAGAAGGCTGAGGGTGAATTCTCTGTCAGCCTACATGCTATGCTTCCACGCCTCTCTCTGTCCTTCCCAGCTGCTATCTGGTTGCCCATCTGTGCTGTCCACAATGTCACGGAGACACTGTTCCCTGTGCACAATGTCGGGTGAGTGAGGTGTGGCTATGCAGACCCTCTTTCTGTTTTGTCGGGTATTTTGGCACCTGATTGGAGCCTCTAATGAATGCAGCTCATCCCGGTTGTTGTTAGACCTGCTGGCTGCCTTAATGGACAGCATAGCTCTGCTTCCTCTGAGGTCATGGCAGAAAAGGCAACAGAAATGGTAGTACAGCTCAGATCTCACTGTGGGCACATCTTGGCACCTTTCCAGCATATGCTGAGAACCATTCTAGCACAGGAACCAGCTGAAGACCAGAATGATGTCCCACTGAAAACATTCTGCATTCACTGGAAAGGCCTAGGCTTCTAGTTAGTCAAAGGCAGCCTGCCCAGTGCGAGCTACCAGCTGGAAACATTTTGCTTTTTCTGTGACTTGACTTCACTTCCCTTGGCACAGGAGTGAGTTGGGATGGCAGTGGAGTTGCTGGTGCTCAAGCTGACCTCTTTGATGTGCAAGCAGGCAATACAGCAGTTGAAGAGTCTCTCCAGTGCCTGCTCACAGAGCTCCCCAAAACAGTGGCAATTATCATTTAGGAGCAAAGATGCTCCCAGTTACCAAGGACTGTTGTATTTTGATGAGGAAAGTGCAGTAATTCAGTCAATATTGCAGAAAGAAGTGCAGTGAAGAAGTTCCCAGACAAAGAGGAGGTCTACTTTCAAACATTTACAATGAGAGCAATATAACCTTTACTAGTTGGAAAATGGCCTGTGCTCTCCAAAGCAATCAGCTGATGCAGTAGAAGGGTGGAAAGGACAGAGGGCACATGTACTTTCAGCAGAGCAAGGTATCAGTCGGAAACCATTTCAAGTGATTCATTCTCCCTTAAGAGAAATCATTTGTGCTGACTGAGATATCCAGGGCAGTGGAAGATATGGATGGTAAAATAACACACAACATGGAATATATAAAAAGCTGATGGTATGTCATGTTTGTTGCACAAATCAAACAAGCAAAGGGAGTTTTGGAGAGTTGAATGAGGTATTGGGAAAACAGCTCAGTCCTCCCTTCTCACCTGGGCATATAACAGAGGAACAAATGTGCATGTGGAATTAAGTAGCAGCAAATTTAGATACAGGAAAAGCAAATAATTTATTCTGGAGCTGATTTGTTTGCTGGCATACGAAGCTGAGAAATTTTGTGACCAGTAATGAAATTCTTAGATGTAATAGCTAAGATTCATTAAAGTGTGAACAGAACATTCACAGAGACTGAAGACAAATTTCTTCCCAGCATCACATATTTGGCTGTATGTGCCAGGGAGTCTGCCATTCAGCAGTGGGTGCTTCCCATCCTAACTGAGTAACCCACTGGGAAAGGTCAGTCCTGTGTGTGATTGCGCAGGCAGTGAAGGATCAGTCGCTCAAAACCTTGTCTCCATCCCCTAGTGATCTTGTTACCATGTTTGCCTGGGAGACACCAAGCCCCTTCTACATGGTTCCTGACTGCGGTGTGCTGAACCCAGGTGCTAAGTGCATGGTCAAGGTGGTCTTCCAACCCAAGGTGGCAGCAGGATATGATGTGTCAGGAACATGCTGGTTGGGAAGAGAAAAGAAACAAAAAAGGACAATCCAGCTAAAAGCCCTGGGTGAGTTTTTAATTGCATATAGCAATGAAAGAAGCGTGTGTCATCCCTAAGTGGAACAGCATTCTACAGGGCTGTGCTCTGAGGCTGTGCCACAGCTGACTCAATTTAGTGGTGAGCATGTGAAGCCCATGGATTGAATGTGGTATGTGAAATTCTCTAATGTGCTTTTGCCTGTTTGGAAGTGTGGTTGGAAGAGACTCTGGGTTCAATACACCCTGTGGCGTGCCTTGGCCGAACAGGCATTTTGGGAGTCTGCTTAAGTAGAGAGGGAAAGAAATGAGAGGAATTTATTGGCATAAAGCAGAAATCTCCAGAAACTCCTGACTTGTCTGTACTCGGTCTCTCATACCGGTCCTTGCCAGACAGAGCCAGGCATAAACTTGTAAAGCTTTCTGGATTCAAGATAGGATAAAGCAATGGTTTTGTTAGCAGGTTCTTGCCCTATGCTTTGTATGGCCGCTAACAAAAGATGTGACTGAGTCTAGTAAATTGGGACTGGAAGGGGAATTACTTGTTACAAAGCAGGGCCAGCCTTGAAAGTAGGTTCATCTTCAGAGTTACCTGAGGTGAATAAGAGGCTTGTCCAGTTGAGCATTGAGTATCCAAGGATGGAAATTCCACCTCTCTTTCTTAACCTAGTCTATTATTCTTTTAACAGCAAAATACCCCTACCTGAGAGTGAGTGTGACAGGGGAGGAATATGAAGGTGTACAGCCTGGAAAGCTTCGGGATACACTGTGCTTTGGATCAGTGCCAGTGGGGACAACTGTGGAGAAGGTTGTTGAAATCTTCAACATGTCTGTGGTATGTGGAGAGCGAGACTACTTCTTGTGAGAAGCTGGCATGCTGGCACATTTTGTTGGCATATGCGGTCTTGATTATCTCCCTTAATGCTGTGAAAAGAACCCAGGTGGGAATGTGAATGATACAGAGATAGTGAACCTTTCCCTACCAGCCAGGCAATTCACCTTTCCAGCCAATTCCAGCCAGGCAGTTCCAACCTTCCAGCTACAGTGCTAGCACCTCATCCATTTGCAGCACGGTGTGGACGTTCCCACCTGCTTCCCACTGTCCAGACCAGGAAGCCATCGTTGTTGTTCACACCCTACAGCTTTCCTGCTCACCTTGGGCAAGGCCATCAGTCCTGTGTGACAGCTGTGGCAGTCTCAAATTATTGGGTGTGTGTCCCAGGCAGCTGATGGATCTCTCCTGTCCTCGCTGAACTGCAACCTGATGAATTGCTCTCAAAGTCAAGTGGGCTGCATCTGAGTACCACCTTCTCTGTGCCACCTCAGCCTGTTAAAAGATTAATATAGAGGCTGTTGACATGGGTGACAACACTGCTGACTCCACAGACTTTGCAGTTTGTGAGTGGCAAAGATATAGTAATTTGTAGTACTCTTGTTATTCACACTACAATGGTACTCAGTATCCCCAGGCAAAAATCAGGATCTTTTTAAAGGAATTTGATGAAGGCATCAGGCCCCTAGTCTTGTGGTTTTGTGAAAGGAAGATTCCCAGACAAGTGGAAACTGTGGATGGAGGGAAATAAGTTATCTGCCCGCCTGTCCCTCTGGTCACAGCAGCCACTTAGGCCCTTAGGGGCACCTTGAGCTGTGTTTCCTGCTACCAGGAGGGGCACTCCATCCAACCCACAGACTTCTGAACGTACAGTGGGAGCTTGCTGCCAGCAGCGCTCCAGCAGGACACAGCTGCAGAGGTTTGCACAGCATTTCTGTGCTGGGCTGCTGTGGCTTTGTTGTTCTTGGTGATGTTCAGCTCTGCTGAAAACTGCAGTTCCTCGCTGATCAGTGTTCTGCATTCAGAACAATCCTGGCTGCTCTTTGTTTTTTGCCTGCAGGTTGATGCACCATGTAGGATAGAAAGAGCAAAAGATCCTTTGCTTCAAGATCATGTTTTCTCCTGTGATATGTCCCACGATGTTGTACCTGCCAAAGGGAAGCTGGTCCTATGCATACGATTTCAGCCTCAGACAGCAGGAGAGCACAGTACCAACTACTTCACTATTTCCTCTGCTGGATGTCTCCTGCAGACTGTCCTGAAGGTAGTTGGATCCTGTAAAGGTACCAGAATGAAAGCTTTCTCTGTTTTTCCCAGTGTCCTTCTGCTTAGCACTCCAGGGCAAGGGCTGGTGCCTGGGCAAGGGCTGGTGCCTGGGCAATGGCTAATGCCTGGATAGGGACTGGGGGCTGTCACAGCCCTCAGTCACAAGACTTAACCTTCTGCTGGGATCCAGGCTGTTCCTGCTGCCCTATCTCAGTTTTATGCTTGCTTGAGAAAGGTGTAAGGCTGTTGGAAGTGAATGCCAAGCTATTTGCTAGGACTGATGGTTTTGCAGATGAGATGTTCTGGTTCAGGAAGATCAGTTAAGTGCAGCAGTGGCTTGTGACGTGTTGACAAACAGCTATGACAAGTCCAACATCTCTCTTGCATGTCATTGTTGTAGGTCCTTTAGTGTCTCTCCACCAACATTTTGTGGACTTTGGCTGGATCAGCCTTGGAGAAAGTTCAATGCAGACACTGAAAATTAGCAACATCTCAGATGTCCCAGCCTACTACCAATTTGATATTGATAGCAGAGGGAGTGTCTTCTCTTTGGATTGCCCTTGTGGAGTCTTGGAGGGCACAAGCACAGCAGTGCTGAAGGTGACCTTTCGACCTACTCACCCCATCAGCTATCACCGGAGAGTGGTGTGTCTTGTCCACCATCAGGTATGAGAGGCTCCTGTTCATTTAGGTCTTTGATTAGTATTTAGCTGCACAGCTGTGCACCAAGTGCCTTCAACTTTCACTCCAGTTTCAAGGAAGTTCTTGGGCCATATCAAGAAATAGAGTAAATGACAGTCTAACATTGCAGATGCTATGCCATCCCTAGGCATGCTTTTTGAAGTGCACTACAAGGATGCTGTAAGTCTTACAGGTATCACAAAAGAGCAGTTTATTTTCTTTCTGGTGTTTTTCCAGGAACCCATGTTTGTGGATTTTTTTGGTACCTGCCACTCAGACACAGCTAAGCCAGCCATCCTTCAGGCAAGGCACCTTTCCTGGTACCAAACCAACATGATGAGGGGACTGACCTTCTACCCCCCTGATATCCTGAGTGTGATGCTGAAGGATGGGAAGTTGCAGATGGATGAAAAGGGAGCCCTCATGTTGCCTCCTGAGGTATGAGCTGCTCTCCCTGGAATCTAAAATACTCCCAGGCTGTTCTCTGTAGATATCAGGATCCTGTTGCAGTCCAGACAGATCTAGAATGTGCTAGAGTGATTTTCTGTTAGTGCTCCCAACACACACCAGGACACCAGCACTATCTTTGTTTGTTGGGTCTTACACTAAGCCATTTTCTGGATTTAACTTGTTCACAGCATCTTTTGCTTTGTGCAGTTTTGGATTGAAGGCTGGCTTACAAACTGGCGCCTCCTTGAAGCCTAAGCTGAGCTGTCCTGAGAACTGTTACTGAAGTGCATCTTGCATGCTCTTCTGCTTGTGAAAGCCATGAGGACTGTAGTGCCTGATGCCTCCCAGAGGCACACTTCCCCTGCTCACACTGAAATATTTCTATCCTGTAGGTCCCTCAGGACAAGCCTCCCAAAGAATACTTTGAAGCCAACTCCATGACTGAATATTTCTACGATGGTGTAAGCTGTGACCTGGCTTTATTCCCTCCTCATGTTAGTGTCAGCCCCAGGGAGCATGATTTTGGTTGCTGTGTGCCACTCTACAAGGTCGAACCACTCCCTCTCTGTGTGACCAACCACACCAAAGGAAATATCACTGTTGCCTGGACCCTGAGCCACAGTACTGCCTTCCAAGTGAGCCCTGAAATCTGTGACATCCCGCCTTTGAAGTCTTCAGCCTTCCGTGTCCTCTTCCAGCCCACTCAGCTCAACAGTCTCTATGCAGCAGAGCTGGAAGGTTTTGCCTTCTACAAGGTTAGTAGGCATTACTAAGACCAGTTTCCAGAGAGGGCCTAGCAAGCAACTATTCACAAGGTAAAGCCCTTAGGGGAGTTAAAATTCAAATAGAACCTTATACTTTGAATCTGTCAAGCTGGCATCTTCAGCAACTCCTGTGGCCACTGTTTTGGTATACTTGTGGATTAACATTTCTCTTTCACCTGTGTTCTGGCAAAGACGAACCAGCAAAGCAGGCCACAGCTCATGATTATGGACAGTTACAAGTGCTTGTACCCCCAGTGAATGTGGAGTAATGCAGACCTCACTGAAGGAGAAATTACTGTGAATTGCTGCACTATTAGCATGGATGGAAGCCTGCACAAGGATGGTTGTTGTGGCTGGGTGACAGGCAGTGACTTTGTTTTTTTTTTATCTGGCTGTCCACAAATAAAGCTGCCAAGAGCACTTGTGCATCATTGCAGCCTCTCCTCTCATGTGATGTGGGATTCATGTCAGACAAGGCTACAGTTGCAGGAGTTTTAGCACCCAGAAACTTCTTGGTGTTGTTGGTTACACTTCTTGCATTTTTCTTCCACTCTAAGTGAGTAACCTAGGAGTAACCTCAGAGTCAGAGCTTCTTAGGCTTAGGTAAAGGACAGATAATTATTTTCAGTGACTCGTCGTTAAATGCTAACTTTAGCACCTTCAAGTATCTCAAGCTGCACAAGGGTGTCTGTAGACCTTCCTTCTCTAAGAATTATAACACAATAGCTTGGGTCTGAGAGGTAGGTATTTGGGAAAGCATCACTCACGTTTTCTGTCTGGTACTGGTCATTCCTTCTTGCCTGAAAAAGCCAGTTCCTCAGCTGTTGAAACCGTTGCTTGCGATAGCACATGCACCTTGTCACACTCTACCTGCACTCACTCTCTTCTGTCCCTTGTGTGCCTGCAGGTGCTGAGAAACTACAGCAACATTCAGGAGGATGCCACCATCTGTCCATCCTGGTGCCTGACTGTCAGGCTGAGAGCACACACATTTGAAGCAGGACGGGAGCACTTCATCCCACAATACATGCTGGATGTCCCCAAGGTGTGTAGGTGATTGATGGTTGGCTCTTAGCTGAGATACTCAGTGTTTACCTCTGAAGTTTTCACTTTACCTCCCACTGCACCATCCTGAGATGTGGCTTAAATGCTTTCTGATAATGTGGAGACTCATGCTTTGGTACAGAAGTAGGATGCTCTTTCTCCTGCATTACTATCCCAGCCTCCAGAGTGTCAGGTTGCACTGAACATCTCATTAGCTTGAAAGGAAGGATGTTGGGGTCTCTTTCCTCTCTGTTTAAGTGGACACAGGCACTGACAAGGATGCTTAGTTGCCTCCCAGGAGGCTCAGACACTCTCCATGCACTTAGACAGAGGGAAAGTAGCACACAGAATCCACATTTGTGGAAGAGAAGTGGTTGCAAGGTGTAGCAGAAGTTTCCCTGACTCTTCCTCAGGTTTCTGTAGCACAAGAAAGTATTTTCCCTATGACATAAAGTGAGATCTGACCCTAGGAAGTAAGAACAGTCTTGAGAACCTCTTGGAAAATCTTATCAGGTAGTCTAGGATGCAGCCTGTATCTGAGAGCTGGAACAAATTCTAGCCTGCTGGTATTCTTGATCCAGGAGGTCACTATTCATGCAGAGACTGCAGCCCCCAGCAAGCAGCTTGCTTGTTGAATGAACAGGCAGCATTGCATAATGGAAAGTGGCTTCACTGGTCTCATGAGTCTATAAAAGATCAGGGCCACTGAGGGAAGGGAAAAGACATTAATTTGTATACCCTTGGGTGAATTCATTTCTTTTCTTAAAGAGAAACAGTTACAAACTCCTCCACAGATTCAGGATAGTGCTTGTTGGAACCTGGAATTCCACACAGCAAAAGCTTTTTTTTTTTATAAACTGCCTTTCTACACACCGTGCTTGTCTCCACCAGGCTTTTCCTGCTGTGGCTCCTAACACTGATACCTACTGCAGTATGCTGCTTTCGAACACAGGCACTGCTCCAATAACCTTCAGTGTGAACCAAGCTGCCTGTCCCTCCGTTTTGGTCAAGCCCTGTTCAGGACACATCATTCCAGGATGCCACCAGATTTTCTTTCTCTGCACTCACCCAGTTGACACAGTCTCTCAGCAGCTTGTCCTGCCTTTGCAGCTAAACTCTTTTCCTGAATACACCAAGGTAAGGAGAGGAAAGTAGAAGATGGTGAGCAAAGTCTTGTTCCCTTCTAGTCTTTTCATATTGACTTGTGCTATGATCTCTGTTATATTTCCTAATGGTTAATTTGGATTTTTCCCTTTGGAAGCAGGAATGGGGTCAACACTGCAGGTAGAAGGTTCTTGTGGTGCCAGGCATCCTGTACCCCTTGTTCCTTTTGGTTTCCATCTCCTGGAATGCACTATACTGTGCACAAGGCCCTCCTTGATGGTGCAACCTAATGTTCTTCATGTCCTCCTACAGTTTTTGGGTTTTTTTCTGTCTTGGAAGGAGAAGCATTTTTGCAGCGCCCTTCCAGAGGCAGCTGATGTCTGTTACTTTCCCCTTAATTCCACAGGAGGTTGCTCTCTGGAGTTGTGGGGAGTCTCTTCTTTTGCTCTTAGAAGGCGGTGGAAATCTGTACTTCAAGCCTGTCTATGTAGGGACCTCCTCTACACGAATGTATACCATAAAAAACTGCACAAGGCTACCCATGATTTTCACATGGAAGATTCGTCAGTGTGGCAGGAAGATCCTGTCTGTCAGTCCCTCTGCAGGGATCCTTCAGCCCTATGAAGCCATGGTAAGTAAGGTCAAGTTCTACTGAAGTTTTCTTTTGCACTCTACAATATAGTTTTGGAATGTTTAGAGCAGAAATGTGAAAGCTGCCAATCGTTAATGCCAAAGTCAGAGAACACTAGCCAGTGTCTTAGCTTGGGTTGCTTGCCAACATCTGCAGTTGTGCTTGTTCCCACAATGTGTATTTGTCCAAACATGATGAAATCCTGCTTGACTGTAGGACCAAATGGGCCATAAACAGGCACTTGATAATGATACCCTGATTGGAACTTTGATGTCCACCAGGAGATTTTACTAGATGGAAGACAAATGACACTCTGAAAGGGTTCATGGTAGTCATCTGTTCTCCAACATGTAAATTCAGGTTCTCAGTGTCTACTCTATTCCCTGAATACCTTTTGAGAGCAGCGAGGATTTAGCATATCTCCATGGCCCGGCATTGAATATCTGAATGTACATTCCCAAGGTAAACCTTTGACACAGGCAGAGATGGAAGTGAGAGTGTCTCCAGAGCTGTCTGCAGAGTACTAGGTTAGCTGTTAAGGACTAGGTTAACTGTAGTGGAAGAGAGCCTGGAATATAACTATTGCAGTGGATAGGCTCGGGTCTGGTCTGGAGCTGCTGTGAGTGCTTTCCTTCCTTCATGTGATTTCAGGCTCAGGCATGGACTTTTACTCCTGACAAGGAGACCAAGTATCTGTTGCATGCCATGGTGTTCGTGAGGAGGAAAACCCCAGACGCCGTGTCTCCCAAAAGTGTCCGTTATGCCTTACGGATCATTGGAGAGGGTGCTCTGGGCACCATCAGGGTAAGGAACTGGAGTCCACTGGGTAGTAGGAGGATTACTAGGGTTGGATGTAGAGGGCTTCCCCTTTTTGCACAATTTGTACCAGAGGCAACAAATTTGCTGTCAGTGGAGGTGACTGAGCTGATTCTGGCAGCCTGCTGGTAGCAGCATGATATAAGTGTCCCGTCAGTTCAAATGTGATCTGCCCAAATCCTCTGGAACCACTCTTGACTCCTTTGCTCCAGAATGAACTGAGCAAGGCATTTGGCTCCTTGGAACACCCAGCAGTCTCCTCTCATTCTATCTACTCCATTTGTTCTGCTGGCAGTCTGATTTCTAAATGTAGCAGACCTGGCTGTTAAAACCAGGACATATCTACCTGGCTTCCCTGCCATCATCTGGAAATCTGTGCAGCCACCTTCATTTTCAGACAGCTTTCTTAAGGAGGCAGAGCTAAATAAAATAATACTCTGTAAGTCATTATCAGGGTCAGTCACGTTGGATGGATGGGTAGAAATGTCTTAGAGGTGTTTAGTCACTATATGCATGCAAGTGGCTGACTAGCCAAAAGGGAGAGGGATTTTTAATGCATTCATGGAGGTATGGGTATACTTGTCCCAGGTGCAGCAGACCAGACAGTGTCCTCACGGCCCCAAATGTGCTGCATCCTACCCAGCCAGCAGCTCAGTAACACCAGGAGAGAGCCTTTGGAGGAGGGATTGAGCCTCTTGCAGCCATTCCAACATCTCCAAGGGCATGATAGGTCACATACAATGTAGGAAGCCCTTTGCACTATGCTCTGTGTGCCAAGGGATCCACACGTGATGAGATAAGTGGTGCCTACACTCGACCACTATACTTGACGTGTAACAGTGACCTTTGTATGGCGTGTTTGAATTCCAGGCAGAAAAGGAGCACCTGGACTTTGGAAACATTCTAGTTGGTGACCTGCAAAGCTGCAACATTGTGCTGCTAAATGATGGAATCTGTTCTCTGAAGTACATCCTCAGTGTGGAACAACTGATCACTGGGCCCTGTGACCCTGGGGAGATCCACAGCGATCCACTGGGTACTGTAAGGCAATTAGCATGGGCTGGGGCCTTGGCCTTCCCCTCTTTTCTGCAAAACAGTTCTGGGATGAATTCAGGACCTAGGATGCTCGCTGAATAGCTTGCACTGATTCTTGTGTGTACCTTAAAATGTCTGGTTATATTCTTAAGTGACAGATGACTCTTCTGTCTTGCTGGGAAAAGCATAAACCAGAAACTGACAATTGAAGTTAGACCAATTTGGACCTTGAAATAAGATGTGATTTTCCAGCAGAGAAGGGACTTAAATAAAGGAGCTTCCCAGAAAAATGTAGTGCAATGCTTAGCTGCCTTTCTAGAGGACCTTCTCTAGGGAAGTTTTCTGTTCTTTGCTGGCCAAGGGTAGGCTGGCTACTCCCAGTGAGCTGCTCACAGTTGTAGTCTGGGATTCCCTACTTCAATACCTGAAGCTGGTCCTAATCATTAGGCACAAGGAGGCGGTGTCTTGAGTGCAGGCAGGCTTAGGGCACTGTGTGCTAAACCCATGTGTGGTACAGATGCGCGATGCAGAAAGCAAATACCATCTCTTTTCTCCTACAGTGCTAGAGCTGGAACCCTCCAGAGGCACAATCCCTGCAAGGTCAAAAGCTTTTGTCCGAATAACAGCCAGGCCAACCCGTCGGCTGCATTACACCTGGTCAATCAAATATGCTGTTTGGACCCCCACAGGTAAGAGATGAATATTTTGAGAAAATCCTTCCCTCCCAGCCAAGCAGGCTGTGCCACAAAAGGCTGAGCTGCACAATTCCCAGTGCAGGAGTTCTGCCTGAAGAATTCCCTGTGCTGAGCAATTCACCTGAGCCAGATCCTGTCTGTCGCTTTCCTTTTTGCTCCACCTTTGGGGATTAAATGTGATTGAGCCATGAGATACAGACAGTGAGAGTGGCAAGTTTCCTACTTCTGTGGTCACAAGATCATCTGGGTGATCTTGGGCTTTTATGATGTGCCTTGAAACATTGTAAGAGCTTCATGCAACTAGTCATGCATACAGCAAGAAGCTGGAATGCTTTTTGCAGATTTGGATTGGCCTCCATATGAGGAAGAACACAGTTCAACTAGGAAAGGCATGGAGAAGGACAACAGGGGTGTTCAGAGGTGGGCAACAGTATCTCTACAAGCAGAGACTAGTAAGACAAGGAATTTGCAGCTTGGGAAGTGGAGAAGGGCAACGACACATGAATGCCATGGAGAAGATAAGATTTAAATAGCTGTCTATGATGTTTCTCAGTGTGAAAACAAAGGGCATTTCATCAAATGACCAGGCTGTAGGGTTAAATAAAAGAAAAAAGGGAGTTTTCACATAGTGCAGAACTAACCTGTGTAAATACTCTGGTTAAAAGCATGACTTTCATAGCCTTTTGGTGACTTCTAAATGCAGAAATCAAGGTACAACTAGAAGTCAGTGGTTTAGAGATTTTCAGAAGCTGCCAAAGAAAAGGCTGTGTGCAAGTCCTGTTCTTTCTTTGTCTTGTCTGGGTAAGGCCTCTCTCCATTTTGCTGTCCCACACAGCCACCCCATGACTACTTTTTGGTGTTTCTTTCTGCCCCAAGCTACAGACCTTGCGAGCACAAAAGTGGAGCAGCAACCCCTTTGCTGTGTTGTAGCAAGAGGTGTCTACCCAACACTGTGCATCGCAGATGCCTGTTCAGCAGGGAGTGCCACTGGTATCAGCAAGCCGCACCTCTGGAGCCTCTTCTCCTTGGACACACTGAATGAATATCTGGAGCAAGACCTGACTCCCAGTGAGCTTACCTACAGAGTTCCCACAAGGCATAGGTGAGACAAGGAGATGGCTCAGGGAATCTGTCAGACCCTTGCATGAGCCGGGCAGAGATGGTGTGGCTGTTGGCTTTGGGAAGGAGCTCGCTGCTTGGCACTTATTCCATCCTACCCCCATCAGGCAGCTGCTCACCTCTGCTTCCCTGTTTACAGTCCCTAGAGAGAAACAAAGATTAATTTAATTACAATTAACTTGTAACTCCTAACTCCTTGCTCAAAGCAGAGACAACTAGGTGAGGCTGCTCAGGGTCTTGTCCAGATCAGTGTTGAATATCTCCAAGGACAAACAAACCACAGTCTGAGCACCCAATTCCAGTGTTTGACCACTTTCATGGTTAAAGCTTTTTTTCTGGTATCTGATTGGAATATCTTGTGTTGCAACCTGTGCAGCTGCTGTCCCTGAGCCCTTGCTCCATGAAGCTGAGCAAACTCAGGTCTCTTGGTTGCCTCTTGTAAATAGTGTGCTTCAGCCCTCACCTATCTTGATGGGCTTCCACTGGACCTGCTCCAGTATGTCAATGACGTCCTTATACAAGGAAACCAAAACCAGGCCTCAGCTAAGCAGGACCCCTACACCACACACTCTCAGGAGGCATATGTGAAGATTTTTTTTAAAAAAATCAGAAGACCTGCCTTATGTCAAATATAATTTCTATCAGAAGGTCCAACAGCATAAGTGAGAGAAGAATAAAGCCAGAGCAGAACAACTCTTTCCCCCGTCATGCCCTGAAAACTTCTTCCTGCCTCAGCTGAATCTCTTCTTTCTCTCCTGTGACCAGCACACGCTTGATCCCCCCAGTCTACACCCCTCTCCTGCTGGACTTCAACTTTGGGGCTGCCTCAATAGGCTCAGAGCCTACCCTTGTGATGCTTCTGCTGGTGAACAAGGGTGTGGTGCCTGTGGAGTGGTAAGTGGTGCTTGCTGGAGCTCAGCCACCTTTCTGGGGTCCATCTGGGGATACAGAAATGCTCACAGGAGGCCACAAGATGTTTGCAAATTAACAGGGTGGATTTTGTAGCTGTGGCTTGTGTTATGGAGCTGTGACTGAGATGTGGTGGTGGATCTGGATGGGGAAGCAAGCAAGGAATGGCAGAGAGTTTTGTGTATCAGATCTGATGAAACGTGATATGCCCATTAGCAGGGTTTACCCTAGCTGGGTTGAATACACTCCTCATGGCCCTAGAGAAGTTGTGTGTCCCTGTTGCTGAACAACTGACTGGTTTCCTAGGGCCTTCCTGTTCCCTTCTGATCAGAAGATGGACATGGAGCACTGGGCAGAAGATGCTGATTTTGGTCCCCATGAGCTACACCAGATGAGAATTCAGGATAACCAGCTCTTCAGTGTTTCTCCAAAGTCAGGGAAACTTCTTCCAGGAGAGGGGGGATCTGTCCAGCTCTCACACAGGTGATGGCAAGCACCTGTACTTCAGAGCTTCATGCTGTACACCAGTATAGCAAATGCCATCAGAGTCCTCTGTTTCCATGTTGAATCTTTTCCCTTCACATGCCTCGTGCCCAGCAGAGACTGGGCAAGTAAAAAATCCCTGAATGTGTTCAATTTCTGGGCCCCACAAACATTGTCTTCCTTGGGGGGAGTGTTGTTACTGTCCTTTAACACTGCAGTGCAAAAGGCATTTATCGTGACATGCTGGGGACACTGGTCTGTCTTGACCTGACAGTTGAAGAGACAAACAAGATGCTGTGCTTCCTGTGGTTTTGATTATACAGTGATTTTAAAAACTTTTGTTATCAGCTAGAGCTGTGAGCCTTTGTGGGCCTGTGGAGGGTACAAATAAAGCTGAATACCTTCCCTTTCACAGCAGACCTGATCTGAGAAGTGTGGGCATTTCAAGTGGTGTTGGCCTAGAAACGTGGGTCCTTGGGCTGGTGTATGACTAAAATCAACATTGTGTCACTTGTTCCCACTCAAACACAACTGTTCCCCCTCCCTCTCTCAGTGGCCCTTATGCAACAGTGACTCTTTAGCTGGGAAGTGAATTGTCTCTAATGTACTGTGTGATCCTGATTCTATTACCCTGGGCACAGGGTTGATTTCTGATGTTTTCCTCTCTTTCTCCTTGCACTCCTAGACACGAATTCATTGGCACTGATAACCTCCCTGTCCTGATGAAGATCTCCTATGGTCATGAGATTCTGGTAAGGTAGCAGGTATCTCTTCCTTCTGTTTGCAGAACAGCAGCAGGTAGGAACTGAATTACAAAGTGTTTTCCCCAGAAGCTGCATGGCATGCAGGGGCCTGTGGGCTCCCCCTGGAATCTGCCCTGGTGAGGCAGTAACATAGGGGCAAGAAGAGACATAAAGCCAACATCCTGACAAACTTGTGGTTCCAGCACAGTGTGATGTGGCAGTGCACTGGCTAAATGGCCCTCGGATGTAGCATCTGCTTCTTTCCCCAGCAAGAGGATTTTTTAAAATGTTTGTTTGGTTTTTTTTTTTGTCAGTGGCGTTAGTGCAGAATTGCTTCCTCCTCTAAGCCAACCCAAATCCAAAGAGGTCCCCCTGGGTTCTACAGTCCCTGCATACTTTCCACACTCAAGTATATTTAATGGACAGGATTTCTGTGCTTGCTTGCTTCCTTGCATTTCATCTGCCTCACCATGAGATCTTCCATTCAGTGTTCTTGGAGTTTGGATCTGCAGCCCATTCTTCTTCTCTCACAGCTTTCCCAAATGTCTTCACCTCGTCATATCTCTGTGCTCTTCAAAACTCCATGGAATGTGCTTCTCTCTAAAATTACCTCCTGCACTTACTGTAGTTTGATTGCTGGCACAGGGTGGCAAAGCTTCCACTGGGTCTGGAGGTACAGAGTCAGCCACTTTTCCAGGCCCAGAAGATACTCCCTGTGTTTCTAGTTGGCTGTTCCCACTGCAGCCCTGGCGCCTTTGTCCACTCACTTTCCAATGATGGACAAGTTTCCTACTCATTCTCCCTACTTCGCTGGTTCCCAAAACATCCCAAAACTGATCTGAAGTGTTTTTCCCCTGAGCATTTCCTCAGACTTGGAACTAATTTCTCCCTCTCTCCCTCTCTCAAACTGTCAGTTAGAGTCAAAGTCACCTTGTGCTCTGCCAGGCACAGCTCATGCCCGGCTGAGCCTTCCTGTCTGCCTCTGAAGTTTCCAATGAGACCATTGTGTTCACGCATCTCTTTTATTTTTCTTTTCTTTCAGGACTGTTGTCAGCTGAAAATCCAACCCTTTGACCAAGCTGTTCAAACAGTGGCTTAACTGTGCCTTCCCTCAAAGCCCTTGGACAGGCTCCCTGTGCTCTGCCTGCCTGGCACAATCCTGAGCGTGGATGTGAGCATTTCACCAGCTGGCCCGTGAGGCAACAGGCTTCGGAGCACCAGAAGCCTATAGGGCACACATTGCTTCTTGCCACATAGCCAGTGGCTTTGGTGACTACCAGAGCCCACCACCCTACCTCATGCTGTGATTGCAGAATGAGCTGAAAAAGCATGGCAGGCCCTGAGGGCAATAAAAGATCCCTGGGTGTGTTGTAACTCTAGCACTGGGAGCTGCAGAGGCCAGTCCAGAGACATGGAGTAATGTGGCCACATGGAGTAATGTGGGTGGTGTCCACCTGCAGAGATGTACAGTGCCAGTACTGATCTGATACTATCAGAAAGTAGGAGTGGAAGAGGTTCTGCAGAGAGGGCAGATGAGAGACTGCCTCATGGCAAGAAGAGCACAAAGCTGGCAGCCCTTGTGGCAGACACCATTACAAGCATGCTTGCATGCTGGGGTTGAGCAGATCCTCACCTGGGGAACTGCTGAAGTGTGCAGAAACACCTGCTAACTTTAAGGGACCCAAGTGCCGCATGGAAATTTCAGAAAGCAGCAATAAGCAGAGGTGGAAACTGCTGAACTGGGTTATCACTTGGTCATTCTGACAAATTCCAAATTGCCTGGTTTTGGAGCAATTACATTAGGCAGCTGCAAGCCTGTGCTTTGGGTTTTGAGAGGTTCAGACTGATCTCCCTGATGCCTCTACCCATGTGGACAGATTTTGACCTCACAGCCCTCTGCTTCCCCAACAGAATCTGTATCTTTATTTTCAGGAGGAAGTCCCTCTCCATTACTCTTTCTGTAGTCAGTGACCAACTTTCAGTCCTCTGATGACTGGATTTATAGGTTCTGTGAAGAACCCAAACCGATACTCTTCAGCAATTTCTTCTGGCTGCAGGACAAACTTCCGTGGGGCTTGTGTGTTACCCAGTTCCTTGTGCAGTAGGGAAATGGGACCTTCCTCTATCTCACACTCTCACAGATTGTCCTTTGCCTCATCATCACAGCCTGGCTGTTAAGAGTGCAGCTGTGACCTTGTTCTCAGACCTCTGGGATCATCTGGGCAGGCAGAATCTTCAGGCCTCAGCAATTTCAGTGTGAAAAGGCCAACTGGCTGCAGATGTTGCAACATGAGGTAGGCTGGTTCCCAGACCTTGCTGGAGAGAAGGGCTGGATCCCAGAGAGAATTCCCAAGCTCACAGGATCCATAAACTCAACGTGTTTGTACTTTGCTTCATAGCTGCTAATTAGGTATTGTGAGATGTTGCCAGCTGCAGCACATGTTCTTCAGGCAGCTCTTGGGCCTGGGGAATCTGGTGTCCCTGTCCTGCCGTAAGTCACCTCTGTGGGACAAAGTCCCACTCTGGAATGAGGACTTATTGCAACAAGTCTTCAGTTTCCCCCTTTTCTCTCCCTTTAACTGATAGCCTTTCAGCTGTCTCATCCTGCATCTGTGGAAGGTCAGGACAGTTTTTCCTCAGTAGCTGTGATCTGGTGGAATCCAAGCTGGCTTTTTGACCCGAGTAACATAAATGGATGTTTCACTCCTAAGGATCAGGAGTTCTTTTTTACCTTGCAGTTTGAAGATGTCAGCTTTTGTCCTCCTATTTGTACTTCATCTGGCTTGCTGAATTCCTCAGGGGTTGGAATACTCATGTGGTACTTTGAAAAAATCCCATATGGGACTTTGTTAGCATTGTGTTTCTAGTCCTTTCTTCCTCCTTGCTTTGCTTATGGAGCTGAACTGGAATGGGCTGTTTGGAAGGAATCGGCATTCTCTGCTCTTGTTTAAGCAGCTGATACATGATTTCCTGCAGGTGTCTGCCCAAGGCATCCACCTGCCATCACAAACACAATCTCCATCTTTTGCTATGAACTTGAAAATTACCCATGCTTAGGCTTAGCTCCTTGCTTACCAGTGAATTCAACAGCTTAGCTACTTCTGCTCCATGCAGAGACATTCCTAGGTCTGTGGCTACTTTGTGGCCTCCTTCTCTAGGTACACAGCTCAGGTGTGCTTTGGAGTGATCCTGCAGGAAATCATGCATCATCTCACTCATCTCTAGCCTGATTGCAGTTCCCTGGGCAGAATGCAGGATCCTTTGTTTCTTCTTTTCAATGAAATAGCTCTATAAATCTCTCTGTTTTGCTTGAGATGCCTGGCAGCAGCTTTACTAGCAGGATAGTGTCGAATATTACTTGATCACTTAAAATTCAGCTGGAATCTTCTTGCAGCTTTTGGACTGTTAAACACTTTTTTGTAGCAGGATGTCCTCCAGAGTGAGGACATACAGATGGTCCTTTCCAAGAGGAGGCCATTACTTACCCGAAATCCCATCTTTCCAAAGGGTTTGTCTACCTGCATGCTTTCCTGTGTATAGTTCAGACATTTTCATTCATAGAGAATTTCTACTATATACTTGCAAAACCCCAAAAAACACGTTGGGGCTGGTGTCTGCCATAGACAGAAAAAGAACCTTCTTTCTGAAACAAGGCAAACCTTTCATAGGAGAGCCAACAACTGCATAGGGTCTCCATCTCCTTGTTTATTTATGTTCTGGTATTACCAACGGAAATCCATAGCTGCGTTGCTTTCAGCTTGCAAAGCCCTTCGAAGTCCCTTGTGCAGTTGATAGTGATGAGGCCAAGGCCCCGCAAAGGTGACTGCCTTTCTTTCCACTGCAGCTGAACTTCAGCGGCGTGACGGTGGAACGGGACCAGCCATACCTTCATTTTACATCCACTAAGCATCTCTTCACACCCATTGCCATTGGGACCACCCACCCCCCCACACAGGTGAGCCTCCTGGGGCCCAGCCCAGCAGCAGGAAGAGGGAATGAGCTAGTGTTACTCTATCTAAAAGACAGGCAGTGCCTGAAGCATTTCATAGGGAGCAGAATGGCCTCCACAGGAAAGCATCACTACAAAACTTTGAGACTAGTACAAGGCAGAGCCTGGAAATGGCGGCTGGGATGGCAGCAGGGAGAGTACCTCTTGAGTGATCTGTTCTAGTGGGAGGTGTCCTTGCCTGTGGCAGAGGGTTGGAACTGGATGATCTTTGAGGTCCCTTCCAACCTAAACCAGTCTATGATTCTATAATCTCCAGTGTTGCAAGATTTGGCATTCACTCCCGACGGAACGCTTAGGAGGTGTGTTGGGCTGTTCCCCAATTCTTTTGCTGTTCTGTTCTCTTGCATTGGATACCAGTTAAAACTTGTATAGCTGTCCAAGGCACTCTGGAAATAAATCCTAATTAGTTTTTAGTAAACTAATTAAACTTACTTAAACACTTAGAGAGAGGGAAGGAAAAAAAAAAAAAAGATAACCTTGATTCTGTTCTGCCTAAATTACTTGGGAAACGAACAAGTCTGAATTGAATTAAGATCACTTTAGTATGAGTGGTTTTGCATTTCAAATAATCTGCTTTACAGTGATCCCATTAACTAATTTGTATTAATTTTCTCCTAGGCTGAATTTGCAGGGCACCACTTGGAGAGGCACTGTAGTTATCAATGCACATGTGGAGATAAACTTTCAGCACAGCCTCCTATCAGAGCCTCAGTGATAAATCCTGACACTATGAGGTCTCCTCAGTTCTTAGCAGACAAGCTAATTAATTATTAATGCTTATGAGAGTCCTCTGGGGAAGTGTTAACTAGTTTAGATTGAGCATGGCATAATAATCACTACTCTGTCTGATTAATTTCAGATTTATGAACTCTACAATGGCGGCTCTGTGCCTGTGATATTTGAAGTTCAGCTGGACAACATTGTGAGACTCCAGAAGGATAATTTTCAGCATCCTGTGCTTGTCTGTCTAACTCCCAGGGGAGAAATCCCTCCTGGCACAACAGGCCACATTGAGTGGGTCTTCTCACCACTGGAAGCTAGAATGTACATGGTAAGGCCCTCCTCATGGCTGCCAGAAACAATTTCTTTCTGTTCTCCTGTGCCTAAATTCTTTAGATCTCTTAATGATGATTGGTCCATGTCATGTCAGAGCTGAATTGAGCTCCATTTTTTCCAAGAAGCAAAGAGTCTTGAGAGCAGATGAGTGGGTGGTTCAGTCAGAAAATTGAGCCGATAAATCACTGTCTCCTAGGTTTCTTCTTCCCAAGGAACAGAGACTTCCACAGTCAGAGTCATCCCAGTATATATTTTTCAAGGATGAAATAGTGACTGGGGATATGAAAAGTAGCTGGTCAGATATTTGTGGTTCATTGCTGGCCCCCAGTAACTTCCATCAAAGAGACTGAAGTTGGTGTCTTTTGTTGTTGCAGTGAACACTGCTGTAGCCCTCTGGAGACAGCCTTCCCAAATACTTAGTCTGAAGGACACCTTCCCAAAGATCTTCCCAAAGTCCTAGCCTGCAATGGGCATGCAGGTCCAGAGCTGGAGCACAACTTACTGCCTCACTCCATGGTGGATGCATGGAAAAATAAATTTAATTTTAGAACGGCAGCTTTTGCTCCAAGAGAGAGTCCCTTGCCTGTCTCATATAGTAACTGGCTAACTGACTATTTAACCAGCTTTCCTGAGTTAGCAGGGAAGGTCAAGGCCTGAGAGAGCAAAAGAGGCTGGGTTTCTCTTCCTCCAAGCACGTGGTGTATTTAGACTAGCCCATCAGCAAGTATACTTGTGTATTGCACATCACCCCCAAATATGACTCTGGACTTAAAGCTATTATCTTGTCCAAGGCAGGTTGATGTTCCCATCCACATCCTAGGAGGTGAACCAGCTCTGATCACCTTCCAGGGTGCAGGCTACGATCCAAATACTGCAAGACAAACTGACACACGGAGTGAAGTTTTGTCTCCTTCAGTCATTCCAGGCTCTACCAAGCTAACTGTACCTGGGCAGGTAAGGCTAGGTGTGCTGATATGAGCAATATGATCAATCAGAAATGTGTGAGAGAGACTGAAATGTACAACTGGCCCCATCTAGCAGTAGCCTGTGTTGCATGTGAGTTCTTTTGCCACGAGACAGAACAAGACATTTCCTTTCCAGTAGGTCATCCAGAGCCTAACTCACAGTAGCAATTCTGAAATGTGCCTTCCTTCCAGCTTGCTTCTTCCACTGCCATTAGAACAAAAAAGGCTTTAGGATTTGTTCATATTCTCAGTTTTCTATTAAAAGTTATTCCCCCCCATCACAGCTACCTTTCTTATTTGCAACTATGACACTTGTTTCTCTCGTAATTCATTCACAAAACCAGCATTATACTCCTGACATACTCTGGCAGGGCTTGGCTGCCACCATTTCAGAGCCAAACCCAGCTGATGTGTAACTTGAACACAGACTGCAGGATGGTCGCTAATCCAGGCACATCCCAAGGGCCGCACTTGTTTGACCTTTCACTGGCTCAACAGGAGCTTTTTTTGCATGGCTGGGGCAGTCCTGCCAGGCTGGTCAATCCATTGTTAAACTCAGCCACAAATACCAGTGTGGTGAACCTGCATTAAACAACATCAGCAGGGGCAGGTAAAGGACTCATTCTGTGTAACATTAGTGTGCCTGCCTTAAGCCTAACCACAGTTTTGGCTTTCAGGAGGGTGATTGCATTCCTGGGTACAGCAAAAAGAAGATGATTAAAAACCTATCTCAGGCTGCTAACAAAGACACCATTGCACAAGGCTCTCTTGTCTGTAAACAAGAGCCATTAGCTTCTCTAGTAACCAGTGTCATGAATTCAAGTTTTCACTATGCCTGGAGAGTGGGACAGAATATCCTACCTATAGCAAGGTGGGGTAGGGAGCAGTTTCCCCAAACTTGCTTTCAGGCTAATGAGGATTTTGCACAAGAAGACACCTCCTATGTTTGCCAACTGAAACAGGAAAAGGCCTGTACTGCAAGTCCTGCAGAGAAAATCTAGATGTTACTGTCCCTCTGTGATCCTCTTATGCCCCAGCACCAGTATTATGTTCCATTTCATTGCTCACTCACATCTCACAGCAGCAGGGGTATCCTCTTGCTGTAAAGTCATTGTAACTGTAGCAGAAATACAAGAAATGCAACACTCCCTCAAGCTGTGGTAAAAGTGGATGATTTTATCTGTGAGTTGCTGGGGAGCTTAAAGATGACAATGTGACTCTCCTCCTCCAATGTCCACATTCCATCTTCCTTCTCTGCTGTTCCTCTTGGTTTCACCTCGCTTCCCTCAGGCAGCCACCTTGTCACACCACAAGATTTGCCTTGGAAATATCCCAGGCTCCACCAAAGCCAGTCGACTTGTCTTTCTCAACAATATCTCGGAGAACAAGGCTGTTGTGTTTTCCTGGCGGATGAGTGCCGGCAAGAGGGTGAGTTCTTCTCTTTCCTCTACAGCCTTCTTGCCAATCTCTGTTGTGCCATGACCTTGCAACTCCGTTTTCATTCAGATATTCGGAAACTGTTCTAGGGAATTCAGCCTGGAGAAGAGAAGGCTTCAAGGAGACCTTATAGCAGCCTTACAGTATCCGAAGGGGGCCTACAGGAAGGCTGGGGAGGGACTATTTACAAGGTCTTGCAATGACAGGACAAGGGGCAATGGGTTTAAACTGGCAGAGGGGAGATTTAGACTGGATGTTAGGAGGGAGTTCTTTACAGTGAAGGTGGTGAGACACTGGAACAGGTTGCCCAGGGAGGTTGTGGCTGCTTCCTCCCTGGAGGAGTTCAAGGCCAGGTTGGACGAGGCCTTGAGTGACCTGTCCTAGTGGGAGATGTCCCTGTCTATGGCAGGGGGGTGGAACTAGATGAGCCTTGAGGTCCCTTCCAACCTTACCATTCTATGATTCTATGAATTGGTGTTTGTACTGCCTGATGAGAGGGCAGGACACAGAAAAGTACAAGGATTAGGACTGGAGAGGAAAAGAGGAATTCAGAAGGGGAACAGTGAGGATACATGAACTATAGGTTATGATAATGAAGCTGAGGACCCTGTCTTCCAGCAAAGTCCACAGTCATTCTTTTAACATATCAGCTGCATTTCTCTCATGCCACATACCTCTGAAAAAGGAAAAGAAAATAAAGGAATTCCCATAGTCCTGTGTCCTGCAAAGAAAAGGCATATAGAAAGGTCCCAGGACAGTGAAATAGCTCCTCTGTGTCTTGTTTTTTCTGTTTTGTTGTTTCCCTCCCCACCCCCCATCCAAGTCTTTGCAGATTGCTCCAGAGTCTGGGGTTCTGCAGCCTGGAGAGAGCATCCCCTGCTTCCTCACACTGCGACCTTCAAGGAGTGCCTCCTTCTTTAGCACAGATTTGGTGTGTGAGGTGAGACCTAAGAGGTACCTGTGTATTTCCATCACCTGGGAATATCACTGCAGTTCTCAAATGGGTGGCACCAGCAGTCAGCAGCCTGCTGCTTCCAGCTAAAGGAATAGTCCTTTACCCCATAACACTAGCCAGCTCTTCTCATTCCTGAAGATACTGAGCTTCATCTCTCCTGATGCTTTAAGTGTCTATAAGTGTATATAGCTCACTAGGTGAGGTGTGATTGTGCAGCATGTGGCTTTGTGAACTGAACTCAGCTACTAGAAGTCACAGTTTGAATGGGAATGGTTTTCAGTGGGATGTTCAAGCCTTAAATGTCTGTGAAAAGCAAGCCTTGCTTCTTTAATATTAGCAAGGGCAGAGACTTGCAGTAGTGTCCCTTTGAACAATCCCCAGGTGTCCTTTGGCAAGAGATTGTGTCTTCTCTGCACAAGTCTTATAATAGCACTGTTCTCTCCCCTTCCTGCTACTGGAAAATATGGAAAGTGGGTGAGCTTCTGGATGGGACCTGGAAGGGAGGAACTGGTGACAAGCATGGACTCTGGCCAGAGGCTGTGCTATTTGCAGCTCCCTTCTAGCCCTGCAGTGCTGGTTTGCCTCATAGGTATACATCCAGGAGTCCCTGGTTCAGTACCAGAGTGACCTGCAGGAGTGGGAAAAAGAGAAGAAACACCAAGCCATGGAATTCACCATCACCGAGAAGGACTTTGGGACTAAGAAGAAGCCAAAGTCACCTGCAGGGGTGAGTGCTGCCAGAAGTTTACACCACCTTAGGTCAGCTCAGAAACAGCAGCCAGTGTCAACATGAAATAAAGAAAATCTAGGCAAGTTGATAAAAGGACAGGAGGGTCTGATCTGCTCAAGATCTTATAGCTCATCTGTGGATAGTGGAAAATGAGATCTTGTTTTCTAGCCAAGAGTCACCTTGCAAACTCTGAATTGCTGATGATCATCTGAAATTTGGAAGCGGATCAGAAGCCTTAGGAAAATCAAAACCATTGGCTCTGAAAATCAGTGACTGGATTTTTTAACCATGAATAAACACTGGAGGCAATTGTGTAACTGCCAGTAAGAATGTGACATGAGTGAAGAATGAAGGGATCAGATCATTGGCTCTTGGGTGGGACAAAGTAAAACAAAATCCTGGAGTCTTGTTCTGTCCCGTATCTTTCCTATATGGCAATTTGTCTTCCTTTTTTCTTTTTTTTTTTTTTCCTTCTTTTCAGAGGTCATCAGATTCTGCTGAGATAAAAAATCATCCTGAATCCTCAGCTGTGATCAGGAAATACAAGGTAAGTCAGGCCTGTCTCACCCATAATAGAATTAAACTGACTGCTTTAGAAAAGAGGCAGATGCTGGACATCACAGCGTGGGAGCCTGGACAGAGAGCACAGCAGGATTTGTAGCTTCAAGCTTTGGGAGACATTGCCTGGAGGAGCCAGAAGAATCAGACTCTCTGGCTATGGCCTGTGGGCAGTAACTTTCCAGCTGAGGTGAATGGAAAGTAAAATTGGAACCAAATGTGCACCCATGACTGGAGAAAGGGGCAAGGGTTTTGAATAAGCAGAGAAGATGCACTTGGGCAGGACAGTTGAGACCTGGACTAGTTTCAGGTTGGGGACACAGTGAAATGTGTGCCACAACAGGCAGTGACAGGACCTTGGTGTGACATAGTGCAGACTTTGTCCTTACTGCTAAAAGAGCTGTGCTGTGTGCCTTGGGAGAAGCTGCAGGCAGGAACTGGCTTGACTTAAGTGTGTGGAAGGTTTTTAAAGCTCAGTTTGCCTGCTTCATCTCTGTGTCCTCTCAAGTTTGCACAGCTGTGCACTGCTTTTACAGCACCAGTGGCAAGGCATGAGACAAGGTCCCAGTGAATGCTCTGCACAACTGCCTGGGCCCCAAGGCTGAGCTGTGCTGCATCTATAGCTGTCAGCAAGACCATGCTGTAGGAATGACAGGGCTCATGGAGAACCACCTAACTCAAGATGTAGAAGTGTTAAGGGGAGCTGACACAAAGCTGGGCCTGAGTAGATTGACTCAGCTGGGAGACATGCATTGCTTTCTCAGGACTGCCACCACAGTAAGGTTGTAGCAGTGCTCCTGGGACCTTGCAGGTTTCCTCTGCATGCCAGGCGCTGTCTAGTGAAGGTGGCAGCTCTGGGTAGCTCTAGTTCAGACTGTTTGTCCTGTGCTGCCAATGATCAGTGATGCAGGTTAAAGCATTTACTGGGATGATCATAAGGATGGCTGAGGAAAAGTAAAACCAGTTTCATGTAGTCCTCTAGGGTTTTAGTTCCTAGTGACAATTTGGAGCCTGAAATCACCTGCTGTGTCTGTCAAGAATGGTGGTAGGCCTTTGGCCTCATTCCCAGAGGCTGGACATCTCTGTCTCAATGGTCACTGAAGTCCTGTGATGCCTGAGGGCTTCTCCAGAACTGGGTGGTGTCCATCTAGACCAGGCTTCTGGTCTGCTCCTGCCTACCCTAAGAAAATGTCCCCAGGCTGACTGCTGATGATGCAGTCTTGAACTAGTCCATGTAGTGTGGCTGGAGTCAGTTCCTGATTTGCTTCCAGGCTTAGAGACAATTTCTGCATGCATTCCTGCATAGCACCCTTCATGTGCTCAGAAGAGCAGAGATGGTATCCCAGGGTTCCACAGGCAAGGATCAGAGTACAACAGCCCTGAGTGCCCTGGGGAGTCTGAAGCCCTGCTGGCACACTGGCAGTGAGAAGGAAGTGGACCCAATTTCCAGTGTGGCTGCTTGTGCCTTATACCTATACTATGGTGCCAAGATCATTCTGATGCTCTTTCCTGACCAGGATCTGGTGCCTCTGGCTGTTGGGCTTTCCAGTTCTCATGCCTGTGCTCACATCTACACCAGCCTACCTGTGGCCAAAGGAGCAATTAAGTGCTTGCCATCTCTTTCTTCCCAATAGACATTACCTCCTATTAAAACCCACCCTATGCCAAATCTGCCAGCTGGACACTTTGAGAGGAGACTGATGTTGGACAAAGAATCCAGTCGGGTGTGCGTCAAACCAGAGCCTCCCAAACCCATGCTCTTACACCTTGTTGTGACAGCTAGGTCCTACTCAATTGAGGACTTCTTCAGCAGCTTCGCCTCAGAGTTCCCCAAATACTTCTTCTCCCGGTAAGAGATCTAGATTTTTTGATTGACATCTTCACCTGAGCCAGGGCTGCCCATGCTGTGATATGCACTTGAAGTTAGAGCTCTGCTCCTCTCCAGTGCTTCAGCATCAGGCAAGAGGTGCTTTGCTTTCCCCAGCATATTAGCTGACAGTGGCTCCCTCCCTCAAAAAGGAGATACTGTCAGAGCTCAGTTCTCTTCTTGTAATGGTGACCCTGCTGCTGTCACAAGTGCAGCAGACCCCACTCCTCTTCTGGTTCCCTGCAGCACTCCCCACTTGCCTGCAGTGCTGCTGCTCAACCAGGGGAATGCAGATCTTTGGAAGTTCAGTTCAGTGATGCCACTAGCGGAACAACTTCTTCCTTCCCAGGCCCTTCATCAACCAGACCTTGGAAAGGAAGCTTGTGGATGGGAGCAGGGACAGAGCCAGGACAGATATGGATCCCAAATGGCTGTCCCTGGCTGCTGTTTCCAAGCAGGAGTTGCAGATAGTGACTGACATACTCATGGGTGTCATCAGGTGCGTGTGCCTTCACCTTTACCTGCTTGAAGCCCCTCTCCTCCAGGGGAGTGTGTGCAGCATAACCATCCCTCTGCTGATACCAGAGGAGTCTGTGCATTCAGGATGTTCCAGAATGGGGTATCCAGCCTACCAAACACTGCCCTGGGGACTATGAGCTCAGGAGGCCTGGTATGACACCTAAAAGCAAAATCTTCCTCCCCAGCTAGGGACTGCGCCTCTCTCTGCATAGCGATCAGTGTCACTGCCCAGAAATGAAACCTGCCATAATCTCGGGAACAGGCTGCATTGGGATTCACTTGTGTTGTCTAGAACAGTAAAGAACCAGTGCTGGGGAGGCAGAGGTGGTGTGCTTAGCTCAAGCCATCTTGCTGCCTCCCTTAGGCCCAGAATGAAAGAAGGGACCAGCTAAGCATTGACATCCATCAGAGTTTTACCCTTTTTTTACTGTCTCATAATAGTCCTCTGGGGTCTTACAGATATCTGATTTTCTGGAACTCATCCCTTGTTTTGCCAGAGGTCTCTTGGAGGAGACTCAGTTCCATGATGCAATGAGAAGAAGCCTGGATGAGCCCATTCCGTATTTTTCCCAGTTCCGGTGTGCAGAATCAGCAGAGCTCCAGGACAGGAGGCTGTGCTCCAGGGTCCCCTCCAGGGTCTCTACTTTGCCAGATCTTTACTCTGAGAAGGATGGAGAGAGGAAAGAACTGAGACAAGAAAACTTTCCCAGCTATGATTTGCTGAAGTCTTGGGAGAGGAAGGAGCAGCTGAAGGAGCATGAGGAGATGATGAGCAGGTGAGAAAGAGTTCACACATAAAAGGCAAGAGCTACACAGGCAAAACAGCCATGGCAGCACACTGCCTGGGCAGAAACCCATTTCTGCTGGGCTGTTCTAGGTGGAAATTAGTGCTGGCCTGCCTGGCCACCCCATCCTGACTGTGGCTTGTGAAGAGTGTCATTTTGCTGTGTTGGGGTTGAGCCCTGGGCAGTGACAGCTGGTGAGTGAAGCCTGCTATACACTCAGACACTCTTGGCTGTATCAGACATTAGAGTGCAGTCTGTGCTTACCTCAGCTTTTACTCTCACTGCACCCTGACTTTGCTGTGGCTACACCCTTGCACACTGCTACAGGACACAAAGCACAGGCACAAATACAGCACAGCTTGGAGGGAGAAACCAGTAAAACCACAGTCATCCAGCTCTGTGTGAGGTCAGAGCCTGATGCCAGTTGGTGACAGTTCTGAGAGAAGAGTCAGCAGCTTATCGCTCAAATCTTTGGTACGTTGGCTTCAGTGTGTAGGAAACAGTGTAATAGTGTGTGCCCAATGTGTCCTGGGAGGAGTCACGGCAAGCTGCCTGCCTTATCTGCCTTCCAATAGCTGTCCTCTGCCTGTACTTCTGTCCCTCCAGGCAGACGGCCCTTGGGAGCCTGGTGGAGATGGTGCTGGAAAACACACTGCAGAACATCCTGATCGAAGCGAGCCGTGGGGAAGTGGTACTGACAGCCCAGCCCAGAGTCATTGCGCTGCCCCCTACCCCTTCCCGAAGGTAGTGGAGTGTATCTGTGCACAGCCCATTTTCTAGACTGCGTAGATTAACTGGATTGCTGCCTATTAATGCCGAGACTTCCTGGGCAAAAGGAGTAATCCACTCCCAAAACCTCTGCCCCTTCTTGGCTTGTTCTGAGCCACAGACCAGAGGTGATAATACTTCAGTCCTTCTCTGGGCCTGACACCATCATGCAGCTCTTGGCGCATCACCTCTTGAGTGAATGGCTGGCAGAAGAGTCTAGCCTGAGGCACTGGAGAGCCCATCACAAGGAGATCTCTTGGGCAATGTGGTGCATCTCTTGGGCAGGATGCGCAGCCTCTGACAGGAAAAAAAATGGGGGGGAGGGGGGGAGGTCAAAGCTCTTTCAATCCCAGATGGTATGGAATCAGTCTAGTTAGGTTGAGAGAATGGCCACTGATTGGGAGGCAGATTTGGAGCTGAGGCTTTGCCCTGGCTCGGGGAGAAGTGCAGAGAGATGGGACTGAGGAATGATGGGAGAGGGTTGATGCTGTCATCTCCAGAGCTGGAGGAGTCTCATCTAGATAAAGAATAAGTGCTCCTCATGATCCCATAGGAAGCAATGATTTCCCTGGGGTGAGGCAGCAGCAGGCTGCACTCTCTCTACCTCAAAAAAATCTCTTATTCTTCTTCAGAATCACCAGTCCAGCACCTCCACCCTCAAGAGCATAGCTGCTGGACGCTGTGCTGCTTGAGCTCTTCAAGCACATCATCTGTCTCGACTCTTCATCCTGACCCTGTGATGTCCAGACCAACCCCAATTCTCTCACACCATGACCTGGGCTCAGTGTGCTGGCTGCCTCTAAGGAGGTATGTCCTGGTTATGTCCTCATCTGCAATTTGAATCCTCTAGCAAGTCCAATGCAGGGTTCATGAGATCTCTCTGTGGCTGGGCACATTATCAGAGAAGAACATCCCTATGCTACATGGAGCATGTGAGCAACCTCTGTGACTATTCTAACTGCCCCCGGTCTGTACCAGCTGGGGGAGGAGGGGAATCTGCTTTGAAATGTCAGTCCTGAGGAAGGACTGACAGATGGGCATTTTGGTGCTGAGCCCCCGCCAACATCAGGAGGATGCAGGTACTGAATCCTTCTCCTCTCCTTCCTCCGTGGTTGCTGCAGGCCCTGCTTGGAGTGACCCAGTGCAAGAGAGTCTCTGCAGCCCCACGCAGCACACTCGGCAACCCAATAAAAGCAGCTTGGCCTCTGGGCACACAGACACCAGAGTGTAACTTATGTCATCCATGCGTCTGGGTTTGGGGGCACCCTGGAGGCGTTCTCCCCTTTCCAAGCTGCGAGGCTGTCACCCGGGAAAGTGTATGTCTTGAGCCTTGGTCTGGCAGAGGGGCTTGGCGGGCTGCAGGAGAGTGCCACAGTGAAGGAGCGGGGATTATCACAGCCGAGAGGTGGCAGTGTTAGTTGTGGGAAACCACCAGTGATAGCGCAGAGCTGCAGCTGGTGCTGGGCACCGGCAGCCTGCTCCCTGGCAAAGGCTGTTGTGCCAGGCAGCATCTCCCCTCTCTTTCAGTCCTGTCACGGGCTCACGTAGCCACCCTACGCTGGTGGGGATGCACCTGCTGTCCCACTCCAAAGCCTCCTGTCCTGTATTCCCAGTGCCAGTAACCAGCCGAGATTGCAGTTGCATCTTCTCCTCTTGCAGCCCAAGCCACACAAGTTGCCACAGAAGGCTTTTGACCTGCTTAGCAGAGGACAAGTGCCTCCTGTTTCCCGGGGTGCTGCAGCTCACCCAGCACCACTCCAGTGCCCTGCTCGGAGCTCTGCATGTGTAACTGTTACTAAGCCCGAGGGCCTAGCTGTTCCCTTGTCAGAGATACAGCAAAGGCACTGCCAGCTCCTGAGCTCAGCCTGGGTGCCTGGGGCCTTCACGTGGGCCCTGGATCCTTCTCAGCAGGAATGAAGGCCCTCTCCTCCCTCCCCAACACTCTGGGAGCCAGGTCTCCTCCATCACAGCAACTTTTCTTTCTTCATGCTTTGGCTAGTGCTGAACAGATGACAGAGTGCCGTGTCCTGACTCTCCAGCTCAAGGCAGCAGCACAGCCTAACTGCGCAGTCCAGTTGGGATGACTCTGCCTGGTCCAGGCTCCTCACTAGGATTTGCTCATGGCAGATGTTCTGTATCCTGTGACAGGATTCCCAGACTGGTAACACAGTCAAGAGAAGGAGCCTCGTTGTTGTCCTAAAGTAGGCTGGATCCAGTTGCCTGCAGGAGCCCAAGGGTGGTCTGGTACAGCAGAGACAAGTTCACTGACTTTGTCCATCCTCAGATCGGCTACATGATCTGGTGCCTTCTGGACTGTGTCACTGTTTAACTCCCCTGCCTTGTGAGACAGATGGGTCAACATAGCAAAGGCTCTATGTTAGTCTGGTGTAACACCCAAGAGTGAATGAATGGAGGCTGAGTGCAGACATGTGCAGTGAATTGTATTTGTCATTAGAGCTCCTATCTGTCCCCCTCTCCCACAATGAACATAGCCTGGACCTGGAGGAAATGGAACTCACACTGTGCTTGCCTGTTGGAGCACTACCAGAGGTAAATTAACTTCTCTGTCTCTCTGGTAGGAGATAGCCCTGAAATAGTGCCTCCAGCAACAGCTGAGTCAGGGAACAAGAGGTTTAAGAGCTACCTATATATCTGAAAGAGAAATCTTTCTTCCCTTTGAAGGTGATGTGAGATGGTGGTGTGTTACCTCTGTTCTAGGTCTTCTCTGGTGCCAGTCAACCAGAATTACTCAATGTGCACTGAGCAAAGCCATTAGCAGCTGTCACACACTTTTCTTATTTTATCCCATCCTAAGGCAAAAATACACCAGGTACAGCTCCTTTCCCAGGTTGGGGAAATTCCTGCTTCCTCTTCTCAAGCTGAGGAGCTGACTCAGGCCCTGGTTTTAGAAAACATTCCCATGGGTGACCAATCCTTTGGGCAAAGGGAGGCAGCAGCCCCCTAGGCACTGCCTGAAGAGAACTCTGCAGAGTAGAGTGCCTACAGCAGTGCACTCACCCAGGGGCTTCGGTGCTTCCCTTGCTGCTTCTCCCCGTGCTTGGATCCTGGGGGCGGTGGTGAGTTGATGTGTAGGCAGAGATGTGCAGTGCTGGTGAGGAAGACTTGTCCTTTACCAAGAGGCTTTGTTGCTGCCCACTGCCAAGGTTGAAGGCAATGAACTGTGAGACTATACCAGATGCACAGCCCGGCTTCCAGAAGAGGGAGAGGCTCTGCTAACTGCGTTTGAGTCTCAGGCAGGAGGAAGTCTAAGATTGTTGTACTGGCTTCCAGGGGTGGATTTGGGCCCTGCTTCAACACTGCCCATGTGTCTAATGCATGTCTCTAACAGATATTCTAGATACAGGTCTTGCTCCGTACCGCTGGTGTTTGGATGATGAACTGGGGTGATGTTCCTTCCTATGGGCGTATGGTTGATAGCAGGCCGCTGGGGACAGGCTTCTGGTAGGTATACATGCAGCCAGCGTGAAGCTGGCTGAGTGTGAGCCTGGCAAACTGATGGGGCTCTCCTTCTCCTCTTGCTGGTTATCAGGAGTGCTCAGTCATCAGGCAGTTAATGTAACACACAACAGGTCTTTTCTTCTTGGCTGTTAGTCCTGGCTCCTAGGGAGGAGTGAAATGGCCTTCGGGCAGGTGGGCAACAGAAGCTATCCTGAATCCCATTAAAACATTTAACACCTGCTGAATCGTGCCATTGTCTGGGAGATAAAGGGAAGGGAACAAAGCTGCTCTCCATCTTCTCTGCCAGGGTATCTGCAAGGCTGTGTTGTCCCATTGCAGCTGGGGACCCTGAATCCTCTGCAAAGACCCACTTGGTGTGGCTCTGTGTCCATGTGGGGAAGGTGGCAGTGTTACCGGCCAGTCCCCGGGGCCTCTCGTTGCAGGTGTGTACACCCCCGCGTTGGGATCAGCTCTTTCTTCATTTGGACTGAGTATTAGAAATCTGGAAAGGTTCTGCCCAGGCAGGGCAAAATCTGGAGAGCAAAAACATGAAGGCGATCCTCCGAAAACGCTTGACAGAGCTAGACAGAGACCCTTTGGCCCTGACCTCCCATGTCTGAGAGAGTGGATTTTGCTGGCTCAGCTGTGTGCTGTTGCTCTGGTGCTTGGAAATGGGCACATTCTGTTCCATGCTGTGGGCAGGAGAGGTGCTCTGATGTGCACTAGTCAGTCCTCCTGGAACCTTGAGGCAGCACAAACTCTTGGCTGCTGTGAGAGGACGTTGAGCCTCCATGAGCAGGGGCTTGGTCCTGGCGTTGCCCTGCCAGGGAAAGGCACATGCCAGTAGATGCAAACCTAGAGATGTCAGGGTCAGGGCACGTGGAAGATGTTCCCAAGCATAGCTGTCTGGTGCAGGGAACTTTTCAAGCTCACTTCTCTCTCAATTTCCACAGGGCAGCTCTGCATGTCATTTGGTGCATGGTGGAGCTATGCCCTTTCAGGGGAGAGGCTGGGGTAAGAAAGCATTTCTGATGCAACACCTAGGCTTGGAGATGTCTGCTGGACCTGCAGCAGCACCAGTGTGGGTTTTGTTGGTTTTTTTTTTCCTGGCTTCAACAGGAAGGTGTGGGGGCAGCCAAGCATCCTATGCCAGGAACTGCTGCTCCGCTCTGTCGGTGCATGGCCTGGAAGGGAGTCCTGCCCAGCCTATTTCCCATGCTGGGAAAGGAGAAATGGGCAAGCCCAAGTGTCAGGACCTGTATGGTGTCAAATGGAGAGGGAACATCATCTTTCCTCTTAACAACACAGTCTAGGGCAGAGGTGGTCCTGCATTTCCTTTGCTGTCAAAATTGGAAAAGAGGATCAGGGTGACCGAGCCAGCAGGCTGGCATCACTCCAACTCATTCCCATGCCAGGCTTTGCTGGGCTGAGAACCTGCAGGACCCAAGTCCCAGAGACAGCAGAAGGTAGGAAGGAGCCTACCTTGCAAAGTCCCGACTCTGAAAGCAGTAAATTTCCAAAGAAGAGCTGGGTGAGCAGGGATGGATAAGGACCTGCAACTATCCACTTATATTTGGGAATCCACTGTAAGCACACTGGCTCAGGAAAGGACAGTTTGGTGGTTTCTAAAGAATGGTCCAGATCAGGATATTTGCAGGTGTCCACTGTGGGGGTTAGAGCACTATTACCCCCTTTCCCACCCTCAAACACACCTACCTAGGCAAACAAACAGGCCAGTGCACTTGCACAAAGGAGCTTCTCCTGCCACTCCAACTGCACTTCATGCTCTGTTATCCAGGGAGCTGTGGGTGCCAGAGTAACCCAGAGAGATAGCCCAGCTCCTGCTGGCTCTGGCTGAGATCAGCTGAGGACTGGCAGGACTAAGTGCTATGGGAGCATGTTCAAAATTTTCCTGTCCCCCATGGGGCATGCTTCTCCCAGAGCCAACACAGGAGCGCAGGAGTGTCTGCACTGGTTGCTCTGCTGGGCAAGTGACACAGCCAGGATGCGGGAGAGTGTTGTGACTGGGATGCAGTGACCCCACAGGCAGGCATGTGCACATGGAGTGAAACACACCCTGTTCTTGGGGCTGTGTTGGGAGAGTTGGCTCCTGGCCCACATGGCCATGCTGGAAAAACTTCTAAAGAGAGCAAGCAGAGGTAGTTTTGTTGGGCTCTGCTTTGCTACCTGGCTCAGATGGCTGTGGGCTCCTGTCAACAAAACATGCATTGCCTCTGGTGTGCCCAAGGGGTCTTCAGCATGTGAGGGGCAACTGGGGCAAGGGGGTCCTTGCCATCATAGGCGTTCAGTGTTAGGCTTCTTGAGGTAGGCAGTAGCTTTGCTTTTCTGCCCTCAGACCTTGTTGCTCCCTCACCTTTCAGCAGCCCCCATACCAGGGGTGCCCAGGTATGGTACCCCCACACCTGCCTCCCCTAACCCCCAGCTATAAAGTGAGCCAAGCAGGTGGGTGGAAAAGTGACAGCTGGTGTTGTTCCAGTACAGGTTAATGAATGTCTCCTCCTCTCCCTCTCCCCCACCCCCTCCTCCTCTCCACAACCCGCCCCAGCACCCAAGCTCCTGGCTCCTATCAGCCCATCAGGCTCCCATTAACAAAGGCAGCCCTGGAGAGTTTGCATAGAGACCTGCTCTGCCTCTAATCTAGGTGGGCTAATCGCCTCCCTTGCCCAGCCTGCTTTCCCTGGGTCAATATTTGCTCTGAGCAAACACAGAGCCGTGACAGGTGTGCTGGGGAGAAGGCTCACTGCCACCAGCCCAGCCCTCTTGCCTGTCTCTGCTCAGTCACATCTCTCCGGCCCCCCGATCATCGGCCAGCCAGCGCTATTTTTATCAGGGCTATAAAAGCCCCATCCAGCCGGCATCACCCTCATTTTCTACTCCTGAGGCAGCAGGGGAAGGTGAAGCCACTCACCTGCCAGCTGCCAGCGTGTCATCGGAGCCAGGTGAGCTGCTGTAGCCTGGCACACCTGGGCCAGGGTCCTTCCTGTCCGGCTGGGAGCTGAGTGCTGGGTGTGGAGGACACCATGAAGACTTTCCCTGGACAAGCACTGTGAGTCCAATGGAACCTTCACACTCTCGGGAGGGAAGGGAATAGGCTTGGGGAACACTGTCCTGGTTGTCCCTTAACTCTTCCTTGCTCTCTTACCTCTATTTTTTGATCTTTTCTGCTCCCTCCACAGCTTAATTTACTTTCTTACTTTATTTATCCCTTCCTCCCTTCCTTCCCTGCTTTCTCACCCACCCTGCCTCCCCACCCTGCCGCGCCAGTTTAACCAGCCCCTGCTCTGTTTGGCTTTCCCAGGCAGCAGGTGTCAAGCATCCACCTTCCGCACTTTACACCCAGAGAAGCTGGTTTGGAGCAGTGGGTGCAGCAAGGACACCGCTCCCAGCCTGGAGGGACCCGGCTCAGTAGAAAGGATGGGAAAGGGCTGCCGACAGCCCATAGCAGAGCACCCCTCCCGCCCACGCTGTCCGAGCCTGGAACAACTCTGCACTTGCCTGGCGTCGAGCCCCACGTGCAAGACCTGACCTGAACGTTTTGTTCGTTCGGCTCGCGTTAGGCAGGTCCAGCCCATCTGCAAGCGTGCGGCTGGCACGCATCTATGCCACATCACCCACACACCTCTGCAGCCTGCCCCCTGTGCCCGTGACCTGCAGCCCACCCGGGGAGCACACGCCTGCCTGCAACTCATGCAGGAGCTGCCAGGATGAGCCTCTGTGTGTTGTGCACAATGTGCAGTTTCTATCTGAGCACACACATATGGTGTGACCTGTTCTTGACATGACAATGGACAGGCAGTCCACACAGGTGATGGAAGCCACATGCAGCATGCATCACATGAACACCACGGGACCTCCACATGCAGGACATGAGACCCGCTTGGCGTTGGCACATGTGATATTTTGGACACTCAGCTTTGCAGGCTGTGATGTGCAGGGCCCATATCTGTGTGCCCATAGCACAGTAGGCACATGTAACATGCTAGACATACGCATTCCACACCCGTGTTTGACTACTGCCTACAGCTATCTGTAGAGAAGGGCAGCCTGGTCTTTGCACCCCAGTAGTGCTGCAGAGCCATGGCAGGAATGGGGAGGCCTGGCAGCACTGCCCTATTCTGGCACAGTGCTGGCCCAAGGTGGAGCTCTGCCAAATATCCAGGTAGGTCCCAACAGTCTGCTGGCACCAAGGGAGCTTTAGCTGGTGACACAGTGCGGGTAGTGGGGATGAAGTCCAGGAACAGGGAGCGGGGCAGGAGATGGGAGGATGTCACATCCTTTCCCACACATCTCTGCCCTGGCTTGCTCCCAGGATTTGCACTTGCTGGCCTGTGCGCTGGGCTGCCCAGAGCAGGTGTAGCCTGCTGCTCACCCTCACCCAGCAGGCTGGGTACTGGTTCCTGCTGGTGTTAATCCCTCTGCCTGTGCTTGCTGTTGAAGGGTATGAGGTGGGTGGATCTGACAAGCTGGGAGGTCTCTTCCAGGACAGCATTGTCCACTGCCTGCCCTGCTCTCATAGCACAATGTAGTGCTTGACCTGGACTCCTGCCCCATCATATGTCCTGTCCCTTAACTCATTGTCCTGCAGCCAGCACAAAGATATTCAAAGCTCAAAGGTGCTCCTAGTGTGGTGGAGATAGCACAGAGTACCAGAGAGCTTGGAGATGGGACAGTGAAGGACCTGCTTTCCTCCTGCTTCAGAACATTTAGGGGTGCAAAGAGCCCCACACAACCCTGTCTGGCCACACCAGGCTGTGATTTCTCTGACAGCCTCAAGCATGCTCCTGCCCTGCCCGAGCGCACAGGCACTTCTCTTGTAGAACAAGATCCAGTTCTGACCTTACCATGCTCAAGGATGCTCTGAATTTACAGGTGCATCCTGATCACTTCCTACATCCTCTCTTGCAAATGCCATAAAGGGTGAGCGCAGCTCCACAGTGTGCAGGGAGGAGATGCTGGAGGCAAAGAAGCCCAGAAATATGCCAGGGGAGAAGATGATTCCTTTTCTTTCCCATTTCCCCATCCAATGCAGGACCAGGCTCAGGAGCCCCTGCCTTGGAGAGGGAGAGATCTATTCTCTCCCTGGGGTGCCCCTTCAAGGGATGGACTTCTGGGCTCCCTGCCTGTGCAGATGTTTGGAGAATTTCCAACAGGTGCTGTGGGAAAGCTACGAAATCAAAGAGCATATCGAGGGTGCTGAGCTCCCTATACCTCTCTAGACCCAAGTGCTCATCTTAGTCTGGGGACAACCACCATACAGTGTGGTTGCTGGCCAGCACACTGGCCACAGGCCTCATTGGGTCATGGCTTTGGGCTCTGTCTACTGCGAACCAGCCTGGCAAAGTTGAAAAACCAAGAAAGCACAACACATCCGTGATATGTCTAACCCCCTTCAGCTGCCCCACTCAAGCTGGTATCAAAGAGAGCCCAATTAATAACACTGAGCAAAGCCAGACTCTGCTGCCCGTGCTGCTCCAGCCACTGCGTGTGCGTCCCTGTGGGGGCAGAGCCTGGTGGAGATGGTATCTGGCAGAGTGGGCTGTGGGGATGCTGCCAGGCTGCCTTGCTCTTCCTTGATGGCTCCACGGGGCTGCATTGTGTCCTATAGCCTGACAACCCTATGGGGCCCATATTGCGCCCTGTACGTGGCCCAGATGCTCCAGAAAATCTGTTCTGTGTTGGGTTTTGTTTGATTGTTTTGGTTTGATTTGGGTTGTTTTGTTTTGTTTTGAGAGTATCCAGGCAGCATCCAGGGAGCCAGACCCTGTGCTGGTACCAGCAGCAGGTCTGTGTGCAGGACAGAATGTGTGTCCCAGCAGAAGGGGACAACCACAAGTGGGAGCACTAGAAATTGTCCCCCACCCCCTTGCCATCTTCCCAGCGTGCTCTCTCTGTTCCAGCTTTGCAAGCCCAATGGCACTGGGAAGGCTTGACACCCTTCAGAGTTGGGGGGTGGACCCAGGAAGCCAGGTTGCCCTACAGCCTGTGTTGCCTGGGCAATGGCCCTTTGGCAGGGTTAGCACCCAAGAGCAAGCTGATCCCCTTGCTCAGCTTGCAGAGCTGGGGGCTTTAAACATCCACATATCCCACCCCCTGGGTCCTGCATAGCCACTGGCATGGCTTTGAGGACCTGGGCTGGGGATTTACATGGTGCAGCTCTGCACGGGGAGGCTTTGTGTATGGAGGGCAGAGTGCAGGTAGAGCACTGGAAGGCAGGAGTGCCATGCATTTACATATAGGTGCAGCTGCGTGAGGGTGTGTGCGTGCGTGCATGCATGTGTGCTTGCACACGGGAGCTGGTGTGTGTGCCTGTCTGGGGCAGGAAGGCAGCGTGGCAGTGGTGCATCTTCCTGCTGCACTCACTGCCTTGTGTGCATGTGTGATGCATGTGGCTCCCACAGAGCGAAACACATGGAGCTAGCTATGCCCCTGCCATGCCCACTGCTGGCTATGCCCCTGCCATGTCCTGCTGTATGTGCGTTCCGTGAAGGTGTGGGTGTTAGCACAGGTGTGCCCTGTGGCTGGCTACCTGTGGGGTGCTGCCTGTGGGCTGTATATCCTGCCTAGACCGGATGAGGTGTGCCATCCCAGGGCAGGCTCCACTTCACTGCAGGATGTGGCAGAGGTAGCTGGTTACCCTCTGCACCCCAGCGCTCTCAGTGGATCAGTCCAGGTTGCTGCCACTACACACAGGGCTTTGTGGGTACCCCAGGGACTGAGCACCATGGTTGTGCAGGCATCCCTAAACCCAGAATGTCCACCACTCAACCTATTTGCCATGGCTCTGTTGTGCACAGAGGAGATACTCAAGCTGAGCAGAGGCTTCCTGTCTTTGTACAGTACTGGTGTAGGTACCCAGCCAGCTTTAACAAGAAGAATTTGGCTACTTCTGTCCCCAGTCCTGGGCCTGTTGGAGGCCAGGGTCGTGCTAAACACCCTCTGGTTGTCTCTAACCACTCCGCTTGCCCCTGGCCAAGGTAAGGACTGGGGCAGGGAGCATAAGCAACTGTCCTGACTCTTTGCTGGGGTCCTGCACTCCCTGTGCCAGGCTGTAGCTTCAGATACCATCTCCAGGCAATGGGTTCATCCCACAAATTCCCTGTCAACACAAGACCGTAGGGAGAAGCAGCCTTCAACCCATCTGGCTCCGGGACAAGCTTATTGCTTTTTTGGCGGACAGAGTGGAAGGGAGAGGTGGGTCCCAGGTATGGAGTGGCATCCTGGCATGGTTAAACAAGCAGGTAGCTCTACCCACCCTCAGCCCATTCCTGGCTGTGGGCAGTTATCAGGCATAGGGTTGGTATAGCCTGGCATCCTCCCTCTGGACCTACAGACCATGTGGTAAGGGAATGAGTTTTGCCATTGCCCCAGAGAAGGGCTTAGAACGCCCATGAGTGAAGGGGATAAGGGGTGGAGGATGCTCCTGAAGGACTCGAGGTGCCGGAGGGAGAATCCCTGAAGTTGCCCTAGCCCTGCATTTCAAATTGCATCAGCCCCATGCTCCCATGGGGCCTCTGGGGAAGGGCTGAGTGATGGGGGGCCCCTCTCCTGAGCTATCTGATGGCTTCAAGCAGCATGTGGGCAGCCTACCCAGGGGATGGACATTGAGCAGGGTGCCAGGGCCACTGCTCCTGGTGCAGCCGTTGCTGGATTCAGGAACCCCAAGGCAGGATGTTCTGTTCTTGCCACAGTGTCTGTCTCAGCCCCACCCACACTACAAGCTCAAAGCTGCTGGAGGAGGGGAGCTACTGCTGCTGAGTGTCACCCTGGCCCAGGGCATCTGGCACTACAGATGTTGTCAACAAGTATGTGGAAGAGCACCAGAGGGAACTGGGACCTTGGCCAGGTGCTGACTGAACTTACGTCCCCTGGCTGTGGAGCTGAAGGAGCTGGGGAAGGGAAGTCCACAGACCCCACACCCCCTCCAACAATATCCTTGCACTCTGCACCCCTATGGTAATGCCTCAGGTGCTATAGGTAAAGTTGGGACCTGGGAAGCTGTGCTCACGCCATGGTGCCCCCAAAATATGACACAAAGTACTAAAGGAAATGCACCTGCAGCTGTATCCAGGAGAGGCTGGGGGTGGGGTTGGGCATGCTTCCCTCGTCTCCATCAGTACTTCCCTGACACTGGGCACTCTGTGGGGACCAGTGTGTGTCTTCAGGACACTGCAGCTATGGAGTGCCCTGTGAGTGCCAAACTAGGGTTGTTTGGGTTAACAGGCAGGATGTCACAGTGGCTGGCACCACCAGGATGCATTTCAGGTTAGGATCTGGACATGAGGACCAGATACCAGCTCCTCTGTCCTGGTGCCTGGCATCTCCATCTGGATAGGGGATGATGGACGGTGGGGGAAATGACACCTAAAGCTGCAAGAGATCTACCATGCTGGAGTCCCTTTTGAATCAGCCTGGCTGTTTTTTGTTCCTCTGTCAGTCCCATAGTGGGGCTGGGACAGCCTGGGGATGCAGCAGTTGCCACCTGCTCACACCCAGGCTGTAATCCACAGGCAGGAGGTGAGCAGCTGGCTGAGCCTCCATGACCTTCAGGTGGGATTAGTACCCATGGGAACAGTGGGGAGCAGGCAAGTGAGGCCACAGTTCCCCAACAACTCCTGGGGACTGAGCAAGGCTGGCAGAGCCTGGGAACTGAGCACAGGCCTATGCTAGGGGCAGCCTGCAGCCAGGGCCAGGAAATGTCCTGGAGGGACATCAGGGACTGCGCATGTGTTTCCTGGGAATATCTTTGTCTTGGTTGGTCTTTGTGGGTCTCTCTCTGGAGCCGTGGGTGTCACAGGGCAGAGTGGGCACCCAGAGTTCCACAGGGAGAGGGGGAATAGTGCAACTGGCGGTGCCCAGGGACTACCAGCATTGAGCCTAGGGTGGTCAGCATGGCAGGGATAGCTGGCATGCAGGTCTGAAGAGCCAATCCAGTGATGGTAGTGGTGGCTGGATGCATGGGGAGAGTTGAGCCTGGGGTGAGGGGTGCTGCATGGAGGACCACCTCAGCAGGCTGTTTGTGAGACCCAGCTATGAGCAGGAATATGTGAGTACCCCTCACACTGCAAGTACCTGTGCACCACATTCCTGCCCTTCTCTGAGCATTGGTGATAGTACCCAGAGATCAGTCAGCATCTTGACCCCTACTGGGGCTCCTCTCCCACTGTCTGCTTACCCTGAGGACTCATCCAGCCCTGGGTGCAGCAGGGGCACACCAAGCTTTGCCCCTGGAGAGCATGAGTGCCTGGGACAGAAGGGCTGGCAGCCTGTGGTGGGAGTGTGTGCCTGTGTAGGAGCTAATCCCAGCAACATCTGCCAGGCTATTTGTGATCCCAGGAGTTTCCGGCTGCAGGGAGGGGATGGCTGGGTGTGTGGGGGGCACGTGTGTGCGGGGCAGCTGGCATGTGCTGGGGCTCCCTATGCAAGGCAGTGCCTGTGCGAAATGGCTTCTGTGGTGGATATATGCCTGCACATATGTGTTCTCTGTGCCCAGAAAGGGAAAAGTGGTATTGGGGACCTCATCTAGCCTCTCAGCTCCAGGATTTGGGAACCCAGCAGGAGCAAGTAAGGGTTTTGGCTTGGATTTACCAATTCTGGTGGCCACCTTCAGAGCAATCCTGAAGGGGAGATGCTTGAGAAGGGAAAGAGGTTCTTGCATCTTTGACAAGGAGAATGATTTCCCAGGGAAATGAGGCTGGGGGAGAAAGGAGAAGAAACAGGAGTGGTGGGACTGGGTGGAAGGAATGATGACATATTGCCCCTGATCTAATCAGCCAGACCCTGCAAATAAAAGCCACCTGTTTTGGCCCTGGCAGCAGGAAGCTATCCTCAGAACAAACAGAGCACCAGGCAACTGCAAGAAAGACAAACAGGGGCCGGCACCAGTTCCATCTGCTCCTGCTTGGCCCAGCCTCTGGACCTCCAGACCCTTGGGGTGACAGTGTAGCCCACAGGGCAAAGAGAGAGGAGCTAGCAGGACTTGGGGTGGTGGCCAGGACTCAGCCTGACTCAGTGTTAGCCAAATGCTGGACCTGACACAGCTGTGCTGGCCTGGTCAGGTAGCCCATATACTCATAACAGCAAGGGCCAAGGCAGCATGCTGCCATGAATTCCAGGCATGTCCCAGATGTTGCACTGGGATAGGATGTCCTGGCATTGCCTGTGTCACCTCCCTTGAGGCTGCTTCTCAGTCTGCTCAGATCCTTAAGCCACGCACTGTCCTGGAACCATTGCCTGAACAGAGTGGGGGGCATAGCCCCATGGCTGGGGACTACAGAGGGCATGGCTGGACTTGGCATGGTGCACCTGGGCAATTCTGTCCTCCTAGCACTGCCGGCTGCCTGCACTGTGCCGGGTGGCATGGAGAAACCTGATCTGTTTTGCTAGCGCAGGGAACAGGCTGAGCCTGGAGCAACATGGGGTCCTTATTAAATTAGCCTATGCAGGAGGCCCTGAGTGAGCACTACCCAGCTCCCAGAGCCAATATTAGCAGCTGCCCTTGAGCAGGGTTGCTGCCTGCCCCCGCACCAGACTCCTTCTGCCCCTGTCCTTGGCTGGGCAGTTGTGACTGGGGGCTAGAAGGCAACCAGACACGGTGAGGATAACTGGTGACAGGGACTGTCACCACTGCCGGGTGCTGCACTTCAGCCACAACAACCCCATGCAGAGCTACAGGCTGGGGTCGGAGTGGCTGGAGAGCAGCAAAACAGAAAGGGATCTGGGGGTGCTGATTGACACCCGCCTAAACATGAGCCAGCAGTGTGCCCAGGTGGCCAAGAAGGCCAATGGCATCCTGGCCTGCATCAGGAATAGTGTGGCCAGCAGGAGCAGGGAGGTCATTCTCCCCCTGTACTCTGCACTGGTTAGGCCACACCTTGAGTACTGTGTCCAGTTTTGGGCCCCTCAATTTAAGAAGGACATTGAGGTGCTTGAGCATGTCCAGAGAAGGGTAACGAGGCTGGTGAGAGGCCTCGAGCACAAGCCCTATGAGGAGAGGCTGAGGGAGCTGGGATTCTTTAGCCTGGAGAAGAGGAGGCTCAGGGGAGACCTTATTGCTGTCTACAACTACCTGAAGGGTGGTTGCGGCCAGCAAGAGGTTGCTTTCTTCTCTCAGGCAACCAGCACCAGAACAAGAGGACACAGTCTCAAGCTGCACCAGGGGAAGTTTAGGCTCAAGGTGAGGAGAAAGTTCTTCACCGAGAGAGTCATTCGCTACTGGAATGGGCTGCCCGGGGAGGTGGTGGAGTCACCGTCCCTGGAGGTGTTCAAGGCACGTTTGGACGTGGCACTTGGTGCCATGGTCTAGTCTCGAGGTCTGTGGCAATGGGTTGGACTTGATGATCTTTGAGGTCTCTTCCAACCTTGCCGATACTGTGATACTGTGACTGCCCAGTGGTACTGCGAGATGCCCCAGAGAGGCCGGGTTGTACCAGCATTCTGGGGTGCAGTGGGGAAGGACTTTTGGCATGGCCTGCCCTGATCCACTGTCCCTGGACATGGCTGCGGCTCCAATGTGGCTGACAGGAATGAGGTGAGCAGTGCGTGAAGGCACATCCCAGCATGTGGAACATGCTGAGAAGTGAGGGAGTGGGACAACCTGCATCTGACAGTTTATTTCTCATCTGCACTTTGCTCTCCCCAGTTTTGCCCCTAGACTGCTCCTCAATTCTTTTATCCAAAGGGTTGTATGGACATGATTGAGGTGCTTGCATGCCCCTCACGGCACAACACCAATGCCCCATAGATCCTCTAGCACNTTAGCAGCCCAGAGCATCCTCACACATCCTGTGGTGCCTCACACTCTGTAGCTCTGTAATACATCCTGCAGTATACTGCATCCCATAAGCCCAGACTGTCCTCACACCCTATAGCACCTCAAATAACCAGTGCCCTACACCTCTGCCCACAGAGTCCTGGTGAGGGGCAGCAGCAGCATGTGTTGACCCTCTAGTGCAGTAGCCCTGCATCATGGTTCATCTTCCCCAGAGTGTTGGCTTCCCTAAGGGCTGCCCAAATCTGTCCCCCCAGCACTTTGAGGGATGTTCCCAGATCACTGGGCTGTGTCCTGTGAGTCTGCTTATCTTCTTGCATTCCCTTCCCTCCCTGAAGAGCACCCCTATCCCTTCCTCCATCCTCTACACGCCCGGGCACCTCCCAGGATGTCTCCCCCAAACCCTGTTACGAGAACCCAGGGCATCACAAGCTGAGAGCTGCCTCCCGAACACCAGTTCCCAGCCAAGGCCACCCAAGGTTCCTCAGCTGGAGCCAGCTCCAACCGCTGCCAGGCTGCACCCTCTGCTGGGACCTGACGGCATCGGCACTTCGGGCCCCGGAGCAGGAGGTAAACGCTGAGTTGTCGAGCAGTGGGGGACACATGAAGGCTACTCACAGGTCCTGCCCCAGCCCGGTCCTGCTATTGCCCTTCAGTCCCCAATTCTTGATGAAAATGGGGCAGAGATGCCAGGCGTCCTAACACCCGTGCTAGGTGCCCACACTGCACCTGTGTCATGAGCACTGCCAGGCTCTCATGGAATGCTGACCCTCTGCTCAGGACCCTGAGGAGGGCTGGATTTTATCTGGAAAGGTTTGGGGTGCTCTGTCCAGCCCTTGCCCACAGACCAGTGTGGCTCCTGCAGAGATGAAGGTGGGGAGTACCCAGCCTCACTGCAGGCTACACAGGAATGCTGCAGGAAGTGCTGCTGCCAAGAGACCTGAGATTTCAAGGCTTCTCGGAGCATTCTTCTTCCCTTTAAGCCTGAGTTGGCCTCACCCAGTCCAGGTCCTCGTGGGAGGCACTGGAATTGTCTGCACGGCCTGGTGCAATCGTAGACAGGGCTGATACTGCTGCCCAGGCAAAGGACATAGCTCTGTCCCCAAGCTGGTCCCCTCACACTATGCATGGGCAAGAGGTGTGTGAGGTGCACAGGAAGCCCTTTGCCAGGCCAGGGGATACGCCCAGGGCACTGAAAGCAGGAATCATATAACCGGTGTACATCAGTGTTCGTTTCAGAGTCAACACAGGAACCTCTTCAAGGTATCCCACATCTCCCAGAGCATGGATGGACCAAGTTGTGCCTCTGCCAACACTTCCTCCACTCCTCTTGTTCACCCTAATCTTCAACCACCTCACACGGAGCCCTGCCCGTACAGACTGAGTCCCCTGCCCTGCCAGCTCTGGATATGCAAGGCAGAGTCTGGCCAGAGGAGGGGACTTGCGGTGGCAGAGCCGCGGGCGGAGGGGCAGATGCAGCCCCAGGCAAGCTCTGCATCCCAGTGTGAGGATATTAGTGTCCCCTCAGCTTCCATCAGGCAAATCTTTGCTTCACCCTGGCACCTCCTTCCCACTAGCCTCAACGCTGGCAAAGGCTGTGAGTGCCCTGGGAAAGGCTGGGTCCCTAATCCCCGGGCCAAACAGGGACATTGTCCGGGGGCAGAAAGGAAAGCGGTGCGTCAGGCCCTTTGCCCATTGTGCCCTGAGCCTTTTCGCAAACACAGCCCAGCACTTTCATTGTCAGCCCTGCGGGGCACGGGGGGGCTGCTCTCGCCACACTGCCTAACTGGAATGGACAGCTGGAGTCTGGGGTGGGCGCACATCCCCGTGCCCCCCCCATCCCCTGCCTGCTGACACAGCGCCCTGCCCGCCTGCACCATCGGCACTTCGGCGCCCGCCTATAAAGGGCAAGGGGAAAAGCCGGCGCCGGCACCGCCACCTTCGCCACTGTGCCCTGCCGACCAAGTAAGTACCAGGCTGTGAGCCCTCAAGCCCCCCCACTGCACAGGCGCTGCCATGCTGCCTTTGGCCCCCCACACCAAGCCCCCCCGCCACCCCCCAGTGCACACTCTGGGGAAGGTGATCTGCGGGGTGCTGCATGGCACACAGGGGTGCCCTGTGTGGACTGGAGGGGATGCTGACACCCATCTTTGCAAGAGTCGGGCTGCTCTGCCTCAGGGCTGCACCCCACACCCATGTCTGAGTCAGGTCACTGCCACCCCCCCAACGGGTACAGTGGCATTGCACCTGACCAACCCCAGGAGCAGTCGCAGGGAGACTGGGAGCAGTCCTGGGTACATCATGTAGAGTGATGGGTCACAGCAAGTGCACCCTGCAATTAGAGATGCACCGGACAGAGATCCTCCAGCACCAAGGGAAGGGGAATGGGACAGCCTGGAAGGTTGAGGGACTGATGACATGGGATGTGTGACGGCAGCATCGTCAATATCCCAGGCTTGGTGGCAAACAGTGGAATGGATGGGGGTTGGTGGCGGGCACCTGCCCCGGGTGATGCATGGGGCTCTGCCAGCAGCTGAGCGACCCGCATGACCAGCAGTGAAGCCATGGACACCCTGGGGCAGTACAAGATCACAGTATGGGAGGAGGAGAGCTTCCAGGGCAAGCGCTGCGAGTTCCTCATGGAGTGCCCCAGCATCATGGAGCGCGGCTTCCGCAAGATCCGCTCCATCAAGGTGGAGTCTGGCCCGTAAGTGCCTTATGAGCCCTATGGCCCCTTAGTGCATGCCACTTTGCTTCCAAGGGGCTGCTGGGAGCTGCCGGGAATCTAGGGCACCTGAGTCATTGCTCTGACACAGCCTTATTGTGTGACCTCTTTCTCTGTGCTCCTTGCGTGGTGCCTCAGTTTCCCCATTTGCAAATAAGGGAGACTCTGCTGAACCAAGGCATGAGTTGGAGGCAATGGTGTGGCCCTGGAGAGAGTGGACTCACTCTCAAAAGGGATGTTTCCTGATAACACAAACCCCAACCTCCATGATGGACCCACACCCTGCCTGGACGTCTCTGTCCTGTGTGCAGGAGGGAGAAGCCAGCCCTAGGCTTAGTTCCTTCCTCCTCTCCCCTCCAGCTGGGTGGGCTTCGAGTACCCTGAGTACCAGGGGCAGCAGTTTATCCTGGAGAAGGGTGACTATCCCCGGTGGGAGGCCTGGAGTGGGAACAGCGGCTACCGGACCGAGCACCTCCTCTCCTTCCGGCCTGTCAAGTGTGCGGTGAGTTATGAGGTCACCATGGTTAGGCCTTGGGCAGGCAGTGTCTCCTCTTAGCAGCCCAGCATGGAGATGAGGTTACTGAGTCATGGGATGGAGGGGTGAGGCAGCCATGGAAGGGCTGTGGAGTAGGAGGGGTGGCTGCACCCACTGGTTCCTGCCTCCCTGCAAGGATCCTGGAATGTTTGTTCCTTAGGGATAAAATTTATCCTGAAACACCATCCCAGATCCTTCTGCTTGGTGCACTGAACAGCCACCTCCCAGACTGGGGTCCTCTGGCTTTGTCATCTCGCCTCAGATACTTCTCAGATACCTGTGGATGGGATGAGCAGAGAGGAGCTGGCAGGACGGAAGGGATGTTTGGTGCATTTGGTGTGGGGGGTTTGTCCCCCTCCCACTGGAGTACCCGAGCCGTGCCCAGGCAGATGCAGTCTCTATCGCTCCATCTGCAGAGACACTGGTGCTTGCAATAGCGGCACGTCTGCGCTTCCGAGCGGGGGGTCCCCCCCCCAACTTTTAATAATCACCAGGCAGATATGCTTGGGCTTTAATAAAGGGGATGCGATAAGATCACTCCTTACTGGCAGGACTGCTCCTCGGTGCAGATAGAGGCATGTGGGGGCTGGGTACGGGGGACAGTGCGGCATCGCTCAGTGTCCCAGCAATTAACCCCTTGGTGCCCAGCACCCAGCAAAGCCCCACAAAGCAGAAGCGGAACCACTCTCAGCAGCTCATCTTGCCCTGAAACTGTCCTGCAGCCTTGGGGAGTGTGAGGATGCGGAGGGTGGTAGACAGTGTGGGTACAGAGGATGTGGCCACTGTCACCCAGCAGATGTCCATTGGAGCCACAGGAACATGACAGCAGTGTCCTCTGGGCAGCCCTGATGTGGCACAGTCAGGGGATGTTAAGCTGAAGGAAACCCCCATGCCTTGTGCCAAAGCTGGACATGGTTCCAGGCTAGCTGTGGTACCTTGGTGTATGTCCCCCTGATGCTGCATCCCCTATAACTGTGCGAGCCACCCCATCCTCATTGACATCCCAGCTCTTTCCCTCCACAGAACCACAATGACAGCAAAGTCATCCTCTACGAAGCTGAGAACTTTCAGGGGCACAAGTTTGAGCTGAGCGATGACTACCCCTCGCTGCAGGCCATGGGTTGGGGCAACAAGGAGGTGGCATCCATCAAAGTGAATGCTGGAGCGTGAGTTCTGCTGGCAAGGAGAGGGAAGGGGGAGCTGAGAGCAGAGCTTTGGCAAGCACCTCCCTCTTGTATAGCCCCAAGGGTGGGCAAGTGGGACCTCAAAAATGAAAGAGGTCTATGTGTTCCCCTTCCCTTGAAAATTCAAGGTGTGGGTGTTTTCTGTCCCTTCCCTCCCAGGCATGGAATGGGATGGGGAGATTTGGTTTGGGGCTCTGAGTCAAGGGTCTACTTGCAGGTGGGTGGCATACCAGTACCCAGGATACAGGGGCTACCAGTATGTGCTGGAGCGGGACAGACAGAACGGTGAGTTCAAGAAGTACAATGAATACAGCAGCCAGGCTCACACCAACCAGATCCAATCCATCCGCCGTGTCCAGCACTGAGCAGGGGCAGTGCTGCCTGCCCCGCAGCCTCTGAGCTGCTGTGCAATAGACCTCTATCCGGTAGCAAATAAAGGCATTTGCCAAAAAAAAAAAAAAAAAAAAGAGTGCTCCTGCCTCTGCTCTGCTCCCTGTGGGCTCCTATACGGAGGGACCCACCCTGGGGTGGGATGCAGGGTGCCTGCCCCAGCCCTGCTGGCCACCAGCTCTCAGCAGCTGGAAGGGGTTTCCCTTTTCCCAGGTGATTTTGGACCTGTGGCCACATGTACCCTGGCCTGAGCTCTCTTCACTCCACCTCCGGTCCATACAGAGAAAACAGGGAATGCAGAACTTTCCCTACCTCTGTGATGTGGGGAAATGGGAACTTAGTGGCCTTACTGGGCAAAAAGTGTACTGGAGCCAAAAGAGTGCATTCAGTAGGGTTGTGTCCTGGGACTTCCTCACAGGGTCAGTGCTAGCGAAAATGATTGCTACAAAGCCTGTGAACACGAGGTGTTCACAGAAAGTGGGGCTCTCTGCACCCTAGTTTGGAGAAAAGAGGAATGTCCCTGCCCGCTTCAAGCCCGGGGAGGAGCTTTGGGGTCATCCTGAGGGACAGGACACTGCCACAAATGGGATGGCCACAGCGGGGCTGGGGGCACTGGTTTATAGAGGGACTGTCCAGGGGAAGAGGGTCCTCAGGGCGTGTCCCAGAGCTGGCAGGGAGCTCAGCTCTCTGCTCCCAGCAACCTTAGGATACAGGTCCCCCCACCCCCAGCCTGGCCACGCCAGCACATCCGTGCCAGCATCCGGCTCCTGCTTGCTCAGGTACACCAGGAGCCCCACCCATCCTCCTCCTCCTTTTCCAGCACCCTTTCCTGGCCTATTCCTCCTCCATCCTGCTCCAGCACTCTGAGCCCTCCTGGGGCACAGGTACTGGTCCCAAGATGCTCTCATCACCCATGACATACACTCTAAAGCCGCAGGATGGTGGAACAGTGCTGGGTCTCTTGAATGCCTGGGTCCCTGCATACTCACCCTGCTGCAAACACATGGAGCATTGGAGCTGTGGGGGCTCCAAAAGGTGCTGGGAGACTGGGATGGACTGGGCTGGGAATCGATGTGTGCACACCCTGCACACAGGGCTGGACAGAGAGCCTGGGGGTTATGTGTGTGTGAGAGCACGTGCTCTGCACACAGGACTTTGCATACAAGTGTGACCATGCATGCCCTGCACACCCCTGCTCCCTCTCCTCTTGCACCTCAATGAGCCCCTTGCAAAAGCCCCAGCAACTTGCACATTCCCACCCCTCGGGGCGTCCCCACGGCAGGGTCCCCCTGGCCCTCCCCTGTCCCCTTCATGTCCTTTCTGGCCCCACCCTGCCACGGCCCCATGGCCTCTCCCCCTGCACAAACACATTCCTGCACACCCAGCCAGGCTGTAGCCAGCCCAAGGCCACGTCAGCTCGGCTCCACTCCACGACACCGCCGGCAGACAGGTGAAATTGTTTCGGGCACCTCCTCAGAGGGCTGCTACTGGGGGGAGCTGGGGAGGGGGCACAGCAAAACGTGGGGTCTTTACTGCTCTGTCCTAGAGGGGTAAAGCGTTGGGTTGGGAGGTCGGGAGGCAAACTGCCTGCTTGCAGCCAAAGGGACCTTCTGTTGCTGCCGTCTGGGTGCTCCACATGTCCAGTCCCCACAGACCTGAATCCTCACCTCCTTGAATCCTCTATAGGCCTGAAGCTAAATCCTCTAGCTCTCTCATGGACTTGGGCCCCCATTCATCGTGTATCTTGCCCCTTCCCAATCCTGTGAGCCTGCCCCAGCTCTGCTATGTCCCGGATCTCACCCTAGGGACCCCACAGTCCCTGCCCCTCTGCACCCATCAGCTCCTAAGTCTTCCAAAGCCCTCAGTCCCCTTATGCCCCACTGTAGACCCTTCTACACACTGGCTTTCCCAGGGACCCCTGAGTCTCCATCCCCTGTGCCCCCAGGTGCTCCCTGTCTCCAGCTCCCACAGTCTGAACCCTGCTTCTCAGGGTGACCCCAAACTGCCCCCCCCCCACTGTGGGCTCACACAGGGTCTCAGCCCAAACTCCCTGACTTACTACTCTATGCCATGCAGGTTTGATGCAGGAGGATCCCAGTCACTGGGACTACCAGGAGGAGAGGGGTTTGGTGGATCTGGCCCCCTTCTTAACTCACCTCGCTGTCTCTGGGGCTTGTTTTCCGTTGCCTGTGGTTTGTTGGAGTGACTCAGGCAGCGAAAGCAAGTCTGGGAGGCTGTGGAGCCACTGCCAGGAAAGCTGCACTGTGGTTGATGGGGCTCAAGAGGCTTGAGAGGAGAGGGACGAGGGGAGAAGCCAGGGCTGTTGGGCTGTACAGAGATAGAACAGCCCTCTGTGGGGTTCAGGTTTGCTCAAGGGACGGGCTGGGGGAAGACAAAATTTTTAAAAGGCTGTTACATACAAACAGGTGGGGGAGTCCTGTGGGCTCTGCTTGTGCATTGTTCTGCCAGCATTTGCCCTCTGTCCTGCATGGAGATGGGCAGAAGCAGTGGAGCACCCAGAGCCCAGCTTAGTACCCATGGGCCCCCTGTTTTCTAAACCTTTTGGACACCCCCACCAACACCACTGGGCTGTGGCATCCCAAGACACAGTGGCCGACTGTTGCTACCCGTGGACTGCAGCGTCTTCTTATGCAGGACGCAGTTCAGCTGCAGTGTAAATAGTATCTGTAAGTCTAACAAATGTATCCTATTTCCTTTGGATTCACATGTTGTGATGACCACTTTCAAGAAATTTGGCTAGGTTCAGAATGAGAGATCATCCTTTCACTAGACATCACTGAAGCACCACAGGAGAGGTCATGGGCTGATGGACAACTTGACTGTATAGCATTGGAGCAGAGCTAGTGCCCACAGCTGGCACCCTGAAGCCGTAGGGTGCAAGAGGAAGGTAAACTCTTGGCTGGGGGACAAGCCCAGCCAAATCCATCACTGATGGTTTGACCCTCCCGGGTCAAGAGCCGACCCTCCACTGTCACCCTGCAGCTGCACATACCAAGTGGAGCCATGAATGATGGGGAAAAAACTGTCCAGATATGCCTTTGGGGAGCTGGGATGACCCCAGACCCTTCCCCTGTTTCTCCCCTTATCATCCTCTTGTCTTTAAAACACTCAGAGCCCCTGAGTACAAGCAGGTGGACATGAGAGTGTACAGGTTTGGGTGGGTGTTTGGGATCACCTAATAAGTATTAGCAAGAGATCTGAAAAGGGTTGGGGACCCTGGAACGGTCACAGGCTTACCCCTTCCAAAGGCAGGAACTGTACAGAAGGGCACAGAGAGATTGTGGTGCCTCCTGATGCCATCAACCACCGAAGACGCACTTATCTACCCTGAGCACTGCAAAGGGAACCCATAACCAATGTCCTGGAGCTGGAGTAATACAGGAGACACCAAACCGACTCACTCCAGAGCTCTGGGAGTTGCAAGGAGCCACCAGGACTGTGCTGCAGATCCCGGAGCTGGGAAGTGAGCCCCAGGGGTANGAATAATAATAATAATAATAGGGGCAGGAATATTAAAACATGCAGCCTGCGGGCCGCCCCCACAGCTGCCATGAGACACGGCGCCGGAGCGGTGCCACTGCTGCTCAACATGTACCTGCCAGGTACGGGCGGACCCTCGGCCGCTGCCCTGCACAGCACCCGGGCCCCGCCCGCCCTGCCCGGTGGCTGCCCCGGGGCCCTTCTCTGTCCTGTCTTTCTCCAGAACCCACCCTACCTTCCCCTCTCCCTCTGTCCGTCCTCCCTTCCTGCCTTCCAGCCCTTCAACCATCCCTCCGTCCTTCCCTCCAGCCACCCTCACTGCCTTCCACACCTGCACATCCATCCTCCGTTCCATCCTTCATTCACTCACTGTCTCCCTGTCCTACTGTCCCTCCATCCACCCCTCTGTCATTCGAACTCACCCATCCACTCACTCATCCTTCTGTACTTCCATTTATCATTTCACCCCACCCACTTGTCCCTCTACCTCTCTTTCTGTCTGTTCTACAAGTCATCCCCTCTATCTCCCCTTTGGCTCTTCCATCATTCTGTTCTTCCACCAATCTACCCATTAGCTGCCCATCCATCCGTCTGTCCATCTATCCGTCCATCCGTCCATCCATCCATCCATCCATCCATCCTTCTTTGCTTCTTCTTGTCCTNTTCTCCCCTTATCATCCTCTTGTCTTTAAAACACTCAGAGCCCCTGAGTACAAGCAGGTGGACATGAGAGTGTACAGGTTTGGGTGGGTGTTTGGGATCACCTAATAAGTATTAGCAAGAGATCTGAAAAGGGTTGGGGACCCTGGAACGGTCACAGGCTTACCCCTTCCAAAGGCAGGAACTGTACAGAAGGGCACAGAGAGATTGTGGTGCCTCCTGATGCCATCAACCACCGAAGACGCACTTATCTACCCTGAGCACTGCAAAGGGAACCCATAACCAATGTCCTGGAGCTGGAGTAATACAGGAGACACCAAACCGACTCACTCCAGAGCTCTGGGAGTTGCAAGGAGCCACCAGGACTGTGCTGCAGATCCCGGAGCTGGGAAGTGAGCCCCAGGGGTAGCAGTGCAGGGTGGCTGGGAGGGAGGGAGGGAAGGTGGGACGATGCCGATGCCATGTGGTGAGATGTTGAGAAGCAGGCAATGGCAGCAGCTCGGGGAGCACCGTGCCAGCCGGGTCGGGGAGTGAGCCGGTGGTGGCAGTAGCAGGAGGCCGGGCCCGGGCCGTCTCCAGGCAGTGCCCGAGCCCCGTTCCCGGCGGGGTGGCAGCGCCGTGTTTGCGAAGAGTTAAGGAGGCGGAAGAGGCAGGAAGCGGCCCGAGCTCTCTCCATAGAAACCCGCGGCCGTGATTAAAGTCTGATNAACTCACCCATCCACTCACTCATCCTTCTGTACTTCCATTTATCATTTCACCCCACCCACTTGTCCCTCTACCTCTCTTTCTGTCTGTTCTACAAGTCATCCCCTCTATCTCCCCTTTGGCTCTTCCATCATTCTGTTCTTCCACCAATCTACCCATTAGCTGCCCATCCATCCGTCTGTCCATCTATCCGTCCATCCGTCCATCCATCCATCCATCCATCCATCCTTCTTTGCTTCTTCTTGTCCTTCCCTCCATCTACCCACCTCTCCTTCTTTCCTCCTTCCATCCACGTTTCCATCTACCTCTCCTTTCCCCAGCCATCTGCTCCTCAAACACTGACACTCGTCCTTCTTTCCACCCCATCCGTCTCTTCTCCCTTTCCGTCTGCTCCGCAGCTCTCTCTGTCGCTCCGTCTCTTCTCCCTGCCCCAGTCCGCGGGATTTTCTATTCCTATTTAAAAGCTTCCCCTGCTCGGTCGGAAATCGGATTTCCTTTTTCCTGGACGCGTTTCCTGGCTTTGCGGCGGCGGCTGGGCAGGCAAGGGGGAGCGGCCGGGGGCTGCGGGGAGGCTGCCCGTGGGTGGGCGCCGGGGGGTCGAAGTCCCGCCTGGCTCCAGCCCCCGCTCCACTCCCACACTCTCCCCTTTTACCCCCCACCCCCTCCCCAGATCCAGTCGGAGAAACTTTGTTCAAAGACGGGAAGAGCCAGGCGTGGGGGTCTCTCAGCCCAGGCGTGCAAAAAGGTAAGAGCACCGCTGCCCCTTCCTCGGGACTGGCCCGCAGCCGGGATCTCTCGGGGCACACGCACCCTCCCCAGCCCCGCAGCCATCGGGGACCCCCGTCCATGCGTGGGACACTATCCACGCGGGACACGGTCCCCACTCCTGCTGCTACGGGTGGCTTGTGCGGGGAACATCTCGCCATCGAAACCCACTAGGAGAGCGGCCGAGCCCCGTCTGCAGAGCCTTGACGGCCGCGACCCGCCGGCCCGTTGCAGGGAAAGGGAGTGGGAGTGCCCATCGCCCCAGGAACCTCACATGTCTCGGATTCTCCCGGTGCTCCGGGGACATCCGACGGGGAAACAGCTGCCAAACAGCCCAGGAGCTAGTGGGACTCATTCGGGCTTGGGCACGCTGTACTTTGGAGCCAGGGAATTAGGCGAGAATTCACCCGGGAGGGTGGTGCCAGTGAGTGGCTGAAGCTAAGGCAGGGAGATGAGCCGTCTCCGGAAGCCGGAGCCATCCGTCCGTGTACAGCCGCCATGGGGCCTTGGGGATCTGCCAAGGGCTGGCCAGGGAGCAGCCTGAAGCCTGTTGGGGAGAGCAGCAGGGCTGGCCATCAGACGGTCGCAGGGCCAGAGCCGTGGCGTTTGGGCCATGTGGCTTGCCTGCCTAGCAAGGGATCAGGGGCCAAGTGATGCTCTAGGTGGGAAAAGGGAAGCCCTGGTTTAGGGGGTTGGAGGGAGGGTAAAGCTGGGACTTTGAGTGGGCAGGGAGCCTATTACCTTTGCACTGTGGACTCTGACTCTCCTGTATTCTGTGTATTGACCTATGGTGAGTAGGACTCTTTGGATCCCAGGAGGTCTTCTCTGGGAGCTCCTAGGTGCTGCCCTTCTATGATAGGAAGGTTTGAACCTCACCACCCCACCCAATTGCATGCCTCACATTTCCCTGCCCTCATTGAATGGAGGGGGGGAACCCTATGGCTGGGGGATAGCAGGAGTCCAAGGTGGAGGCTGTGAAGACAGATAAGAGGCAAGGGCTGTGAATGTACCCTGAGGAGGAGAGATCTTGCACCTTCTTTCCAGGGTGGGAGATTTGGAAATACAATACCTTGGAAAGTCCTGAGCTTATGTGCCTGGGTCAGGATGTCTAGGTGCCATTTGGTGGAATGAGAATGGATAGGGAATGGCAGTTCCCTGCTTCTAGAACAAGTATTGGGGGGCACTAGAAAAAATAGATGGGTGTGAAGCAAGTAGGACAAGGTCGTTCTTTATGGGAAATGTAGCTGATCTGTGGGATTGTCTGCTGCAGGTTTTGTGGGTGATAAACTTCCACGTGGGATCCAAGCACCTTTAGACAAAACAGTGGCAGAAAAGCAGAGGGAAGGATGAGAGGCAGACCCTGCCTCTTCTGTGGGAAGAGCCTGTGCTGCAAGAGCCTGAGTTGGGGGCAGGGATGTGCAGGGGATGGTGCTTGGAGGGGTGGAGGAGCGTCTTGGTAAGTCCAGGACTGCTCTGCAGGGTGGGTGAGTCCTAGAAATGGGATTGTTCATCACCTTTGTTCCCAGGGACCCTCACCTCTTATGAACTCTGGCCAGACTCAGTGGAACCTGTTGTGCCTCACCATGGATGTGTCCAAGTGTGACAGGCTCCTGTCACACAGTGACATCTTGGGCACAGAGGGCACAGAGGCATCTTGGGTCTTTACAAAAGGTGGTCCTCAGTGCAAGCTGTGGGTGCAATGGCCATGGCACAGAGAGGAATTTTCCTCTGGAAATAAGGACCATTGGTGCCTGATTCAAAGCTACAATAGGTCCTGCCCTCTTCTCTCCTTCTCCTTTATCTGCTTGCAACTACCAGAGGTGCAGATCAGAGTAGCATTCCCACCTTGTCTTCATTTCACTGTGGAGAAATCCTTGCAGGGCACAGTGCCCCTACACATGGGCAGAGGCAGTGCTGTGACACTCACCCAGTTTCAAGCTGAGGTGAAAGTGGGGAATATTGGTGCTGGAATCAATCTAAGTACTGTCAAGGTAGCACCTTCTTGGGGCTGCAAATGAGAGAACCAGGCCACATCCACACAACAAAGCAAATGAGCAGGTATCCGTCTTCAGTGGGGTGTGGATGAGGGTGGGAGGGACATGACAATGATGGATCTAGACCCACTACAGCCTGTGTTGGCCTCTGAGCACTCCTACCACTGTCCTGAGGTGCAGGGACATCTGCTCTTGCTTGGATAGAGTAGGGGTGCTGCAAAGCAGACAAGACCTTATCATCTTCTGTGTCTCTAGAGCAGGGAAGATGCAATGAGGTATATCTGATACCTGGGTCTGGGATGGGACAATGCAGCAGGGAGTTGAGGAGACTGGGGCACATCCTGCCCCACTTGTTGTGGCCTGAGAGGGAGCTTTAACCTCTCTGGGGCCTGGCCTTGCAGGCAGTGGGCAGATCCAGCTGTGGCAGTTCCTGCTGGAGCTGCTCTCCGACCGTGCCAACCTGAACTGCATCGCCTGGGAGGGCACGAATGGGGAGTTCAAGCTGATTGATCCTGATGAGGTGGCACGGCGCTGGGGTGAGCGGAAGAGCAAACCCAACATGAATTATGACAAGCTCAGCCGGGCACTGCGCTACTACTACGACAAGAACATCATGACCAAGGTCCACGGCAAGCGCTACGCCTACAAGTTCGACTTCCATGGGCTGGCACAGGTGTGCCAGCCAGCAACTCCCGATCACACCCTCTACAAATTTCAGGGCAACCTGGCCCCGCTGCCCTTTTCAGGCATCTCCAAACTCAACCTCATGACCTCAGGTGTGACACCAGCCGGCTTCTCCTACTGGCCTGGCTCCAGCCCATCTCTCTACCCTGGGCACGGGCTACAGCCCTCTGCCCCATTTAGTGCCATGGCAGCCTCTCACCTCAACAATATGAACAACCACTATCATTAGAAGCTTGGGCCATGCCAGGCAGACCACTGTTCCTGGCAGCATGGGGCTGTGGAGCTTGGCAGAGAGGGATGGGGTGGGGTGGGGGGAAATAATACCTTGCTCTCAGTTGCTCCGTTTTAGATTTGGAAAGTGGTATAGGGGATGACAGGTGCTCACAGGGTAGCTGGGTTGGCTCCCTGATGTCAATGGCTGGAGGAGAGAAGCCAATTAAATTTAGGGTGAGGAGGGATCCCTGATTCTGGGAATGGATGTGGATACCTAAAAAAATGTGTGAACGGAAGGAACCATGGACTAACCTCCTGGCAAGGACCACATCTCCCATTTCCTTTGCAACATGCAACTCAGCGCATAAATGTCTTTTGCTCTGTCCCCAGCCTCTGCCTGCCCTCCCCTCTCCCTGCAGAGACAGGATCTGGAGCCCCAAGACAGCTGTGTTCATGGGTGAGGGTCCCACTGACCAGGGACAGGGAAAGGGGACCCTTCTTGCAGCACCTTGGTCCCCACCCCCGACCTTGGCTCCAAAGCTTTCCTTTCCTCCACCCCTCCTATGCCTCCTGCTGATGGTGGCTTCCTCCAGACCTCACAAGAAACCATGGTCTGGAAAGCAGATGGCCTTCATGGGTTAACTCCTATCCAGGGCAGGACTCTGGAATTGGAGGCGCCAGCAACAGGTGTGAGGGGCACTGCCAGCCCTCAGGGTAAGGCCTGGAGGCAGCAGAGCCTGGCCCCTGCAACTTTGCCCTCTCTCCAATGCCCAAGGACCACACCACAGACTGGAACAGTCCCTGACACCCTGCATATGAACCCATGTCTTTACTTACAAGTCACTTACAAGTTTAATGCTCCAGTTTTACAGTGGCTCCAATCCCTTGCATGCAAGGCTTCATGGGATACTCTCCATAGGTGAGGACATCCCCTGGGACAAGGTTGGGTAGGTGGTGGAGCAAGAGAAAGGATAACAGCAGAGCAGGGAGCTCCAGACACCGAGAGGCAGCCCAACAAGGGTCTCTCCCCTCAGGTTCAAGGAGGTATTTCCATCCTTCGAAGCAAGACTTTGGCCCAGTAGATGTAGAAAGGCTGGGCATGCTGGGGTCTGTGCTGGCTGTATGGAGGGATTGATCTTCAATAAAACAGTGAGGTACTGTGACCTGTGTCCTCTCATGTCTGCAGGGTGTTGGTGAGAGGAGAAACCATGCAGCAAATCCCCTCCTAAGGCAGAACACTTGCAAGGCTGAGATGGGGATGGTGTGGCCACCATGCTGCATCACCTCTAGCTCTTACAGCCCCCAAGAGATAGAACAGCACTTAAACCCCTGTGCTTCTAGAGACAGGCCTCCAGAGATGCCACATATCCTGTTCCCAGGCCAGTGAGGGGATGTGGCAGCTGGAGGTAAAAAGGATATGCTGTTGGCTTGGTGGGATGTCTGCCACCTTGCCATCATCCAGGAAAACTTAGAATGCTGGAAGCTAGACCTCTCATGACCCACAGAGTGCTGTGCAACCACCCTGGGGCAATGCACTGGGCCCAGCACAGCCTGATCCTGCAGGAAGTGCCTCTGCTGTGCTGGGCTGTGCCAGGAGTGGAGAGATCCCATGCTGTGGGTCCAGGCTCACATGTGGCATTGATACAGGGGTAAGCAGGAAAGCACTGCTAGTCCAAATATAGGAACATGCCCATGGCTGGGAGCCAGGTTTGCAGCAGGGATCAGAACAGTTGTGAAGGGTGGTGTCGTGCAATTACCTAACCCATCGAGGGGGTAGTAACCCATCGAGGGGGTAGTCACCCCTCAGTCCCTCTCCATGTACCTCCCAGACTGGAGCAGTCCCCAGATATGGGGGCTGCAAGCTGCCCCATCTGCATCCCTCCAGGGTCTGTTCACTCTCATGGGCCTGTTGGCATCTGCTTGGACATGTCCTTACTGCCCTAATCAGCTTAAGGGAGGGGAATCTGATGTCAGTGTCTCCTCTTGGGAGGGCTCAGGCTGCCGGGTGGGAGAGTTAATGCTGCCAGCAGGGAGCCCATGCGTGGGAAAGGAGCTACAGGAATTGGGAGGATCTCTTCTTGGGGACAGTCTCTCCCTCCGGGGTCCATGAGCATTGCACAGTCTGGTCCCCAGGGATGGCAGGAGGTGACATGGAGGGGGAAAGTCCTTACTCCTGTGCAACCAGCACTCAGGCTGGAGACACACACACCCCCCAAGGTCAGCATTGCAGGGCCAAAATGGTGATGGGGGTGGGGGCTGTCCGCAGCTGGCTCTCTCAGACCCTGGGCAGGGGGGCTTGCTCCCACTTAGAGGAGCCTGCTTTGGGGCTTAGATAATTGCATGACGCAGGGCAGGATATGGATTAAGGAATATAGGTCACTAGTAGCTCCCTCCACCCCATCCTGCTCCTATCCCTCCTGTCCTTCTGCCAGTGTCTGCTCCAGGGAAGCTCAGGTGGTCCCAGTTCCTTTCTCGTTCTGAGCCCTGGAATACAGGTCCCTGCTGTATCAGAAGCTGGACACATTGGGTAAAGGGAGGAGTTACGTTTTTTAGAGAGGGAGGACCACTGCACACGCCCAGTGCAACAGGATGCAGCTGAGGAATTGTTTTGGTCTGTTCTGAGCTCACCTAGCACGATCCCCCCCTCTGCCCTGTACCAAGAGTGCCACCTCAAAAGCCAGGAACCAGCCCTGCACTCCCCCGGAACAGCAGCCAGGAGGGAAGCTGGGGGACACCCATGCAGGACTGCACCAGCGATGCTATCACCTGCCTGAGAATGCAGCCAGTGTCACCATGGCAACTCAGGATGCTCCCATCCCCAGGCTCCACTGAGAACAGCCCACCCACTCAATGTTGTGCTTACCGGAGTGGGGAACAGAGCATCACTTCCCACCCAATCCAGCCTCCTGCCTCCCCAGAGCCTCATCTGACCCAGCCTGCCAGCAGTGCTACGTTCTTCAGTCACCAGAACCGCCGGCTCGGAGCAGACTGCAGCAAAATCCTGCCAATGGGCGAGCAGGGCTGAGCCCGGCTTGGCTCCTAGCACAGCATCGTCCCTGGCCCCAGCCAGAGGTGTGCAGCCTGGGGCGCTGGTTGGGAGAGCACTGTCCCTGGCAGTGTGGTGCACCAGCTGGGTCGGGAGCATGTCCCAGGTGGCTGGCAGCAGGCTGCATGGAACCGGTGCACTCCAGGGTTCCAGACCTACCTGTAGGGAGCTCTTGGGTACCCTGCCCAGCGTGAGATAGGGGAGGGCAGTCTCAAAGAGTCAGCCTGCACTGGGAAGAGCAAGAGAGCAGAGTATGTGGCCTGACAGCTTCTTCTGCTGCTTTCTGACTAGAAGCAGAAGGGATTTTGCCTATTTAAAAAAAAAAAAAAAAAAAAAAAAATCATGTCTCTGGCATGTCTCATGCTTAGCTGGCAAGAGGACAGGATTGAGCCCTGCTCTGCTCTCAGCCTCTTGCCAGGATGGTGGGGAGACCCTTCCAATTACCCCAAAGCCTCCCATCCCCAAAGTAAGGGATCAGAGTGAGGACGGAGTAGTCCCTCTCCTGTTTTAACAGACCCATATCATCACTCGCTTCATTTCTCACACTGGGAAGAGCCTTCACAGCACAATCAGGTCATGTCTGCCCTGGAGGATGTGGACTGCCTCCCTGCCCACCCCTGCTCCCCCCTCCAAGTCTCCCAGTTTCCACCTATTTCCTCTTCTCTGCATCCTGGCTGTGCTGACTCCTCAGTTCGCCCCCACCTCTTCCCCCTCCCTCAAAGCTGCTGACTCATATCCTCTCTCCAGACACCACCTTCCCTTGGCCTTGCTCCCCACAAAGCACTTTGTGACAGTGCTGCTCAGCTGGAGCCTGCAGGTGTAGGCAGTTGGGGTCCAAAACCCTTCATGAAACCCCCCCAAGGAATCAATCCTGATGCTTCCAAAAGCTGTGGCTTTCTCCCTTGCAAACATGCTCCGGACTGTACTGCCCTGTAACCTCCCCTGGCCTGGACTTCTATTTCCTCGGGTCCTGGAGGCACCTGGGGGGAACTTTGTGCACTGCCTTCCCCGGATCTGGAGGTGTTCTGGATGGAGCCCCAAACCTTGACCCTGCTGTCACCTGTTCTCTGGTGCCCAGGCAAGGGCTGCTGGGGTGACAGCATGCTGGTGCCATTCCTGCCCAGCTGTATGATGAGACCCTGGGCTGGACTCAGCTGAGGACAGGGGGTGGGCAGAAGGGAGGACTGGATTAATGTGCTAATGCCAGATTATGCTCTAATGCAGGACTTCCCTCGTCAGAAGTCCTGTATTAGAGCACAGCCCTGAGGGGCACCCATTCCCGACCACCCCAGGCCACAGTTTGGTACTGTCTGGCTCTTATCCAAGGATCTCTGTCCTCAGGGGTGACAGAGGACTATGGCACGACCAGGGGGACAGCACAGGGTAAGCTACATGCTCAGCTCTCAGTGTACTGGCCCTCTATTCTGCCAGGCTCTGTGGCAGTGGAATTAACCATCACAGTAGGGCTCCAATTAATTTGATTCCACTTCTCCTCCTGTTCCAGCTTCTTAGCACAGAGCTGTTCCCAGTCTGTGCTCCTCAGTCCCATACCCAGCAGCCAGGAAATACCACAGGCCATGTTTCGGCTCAAGTAAGGACCAAAATGTCTGCTGTTCCACCTGCCTCAGTCTCATGCCTGACACTGGACTACCCTGGGCACAGGCAGAGCTCAAGGCCTTTTGCACATTCCTACTGCAGATCGGATGCACCCTCCAGCAGCTGAGACCCTGTGGTGATTGTCCTGCCCCTCGTTGGGTACAAATACCTAATCATTCAGTTTAGTCTAAGATGTCTCATGTTCCTTCTGCCATTTGCCGCCATCTCCCTGGGTCACTTTTCCATGTCTTCCCCTTTTGATACCTCACCAGCAGCTGTGACTCAAATGCCATGGAGCTGGGAGGGGATCAGAAACTTGTACTCACAAATCATCCCAAATTCAGCAGAGCAGCTACATTTGGAAGCTGCAATAGAGCCAGTGTCCAAGTAGCTCCCACAGAGGCAGAAAAGAGACCTCCCACTTTCATCTGCCTTAAGGAACATGTTATCTATCATCCTTGCAGCTGAACAGAGGAGAAAGGCTTGCACAGAAAGCTGAGTGGAGACAGGTCCTTTGCCGGCCATGTGAGGACTGAATCTATCTCAGCCAAAGTAGTTTCCTCCCCATGGAGCAGCCCAAGTCACTCTGGGGGATGCTTCCGACTCTTAATAGTAAAAGCATAGATTCCACACTGTTTGTCCAGCAGGAGGGGACACAGCTTGCCAGGCTGGCTGCTCCAGCTGCCCACTACTCCTCCTTGCCTCAGTGCCACAGCCAGCATGTCCAGTACATGGAGTCTGCTCTACAGACAGAGCAGCATGGCAAGGGGAGTCCCACAGAGCTGTTGCTCTACAAGCTCTGGGCAGAACTTCCCCTTTCACACATCCTGGGGACCACCTAGGGTGCACCCCTGGGGAGCAAGAGAAGGATGCTATGGCTTGAGAAGAGACATCCCTGGGAAAGGAGGGATTGAACCCACTGCAGCCTAGACCCCTGTGGAATTGTGCAGCAGCTTTTGGTATAGGAAAAATCCAAGGCCCCAAGCCTGCCTGAGGATTCCCACTCTCAGTACCAACCCTCTTCTTACATCCTACCTCCTCTTTGCCATGGGGGGAGCTGGAGGCTCCCAGACAAGGTAAGGTTAGTGCTTCCTCCACCCTGATGCCCTCAGCAGCTGTACAAGGTCCTCTGGGGGAGGGAAAACCAGACATCTCTTGCTTCAGTAAGGCTCTGGCTGAGTCAACGATGCATATTTAAATGCATGGAAGCATCTAAGCTCATCTCTCGTTCCTTGACATTTCCAGAGACTCCAAGCTGTCTTCAATTACCAGTCTGCAATTAGCTCTTCCTAAATCCCCCAATGAGCCCCAGCACTCTTAATCAATGAAACATAAGGGAGGAGGGGAAGGACATAGCTTCACTGCAGCTGCAAGCATTTTTAAAGGGCTTGAGGCTGGAAGGACCCCAAGAGTCTTTTAAGGGGATCTGTAGGTTGAGAAACCTCCACCAGCTCTGGTAGTTTGCTCAGCTCTGGAAATGAGACTCTCTTACACCCTACAGCTGTGAAGGCAAGGGGGTCACTGTACAAACACACCTGGCTCAGGCTGGAGACAGCCAGCACCGATGGCTTTGCTGTTACCCTGCAATGCCACAGACCATTCTTGCTGCTTCATCTCATGTTGCCTCATTTCCCCTCTTTACAAAGCACCAATGAAGGAGAGCCAGGAGCAATAAGGGTCTAATTCAACCCCTGTTTAAGCCAGAGCATGTCAGAGCCCTGACCTTTTACCATCACAAGACATGGATATGGCTAAATTTGGGGTGGGTTGCAAGTATGTTTTAGCCCAGAGAGCTCATCATAAGGTCACATGAACATCAATCAAGTCACATGAACAACAATGCAAGGGCAAAAGCACACATTAGGAACAGGGAGGAGGGAAGCAGCACAAGTCTTGCTGGGTTTATGCAGCCACAGAAAAGCCTTGCACAGCACCCTGCTAGGTCAGCCCCCGTTACAGGGACATCTGTGCTGTCTTCCTGGCAGCACAGCTTTGCCTGAATGAGCCAGATTGGGCCTAATTAGCAGCTCTGCTGATGCACACAAAGGTAGAGAGAATCCAGCTTACCCTCTGTGACCTGCAGAGCCAGCACAGATTTTCCTGGCTGATGGGAGCCCAAGCACCAGGCTTGGAGGGGCTGGGAAGGCTGGATGTAGGCTCCATGTGCTGTGGATCCTGCTAAAGAAGCCCTGGCAAATTCATCAGCCTGAAGCATGGCAATCAGCTATGAGAAAGGCGAAGCCTTTCCCTTCTCCACCCCTCTCCCTGGGGGGTTGCAGAAGTACGGTGCTGGTAACTGGGCTAGCAATACAGCTCCCATAGCCTGCTGCTGCCAGGGAACATAGCCTAGTCCTGCACAGCAGATATAGGGAGAAAAGAGGTGAGAGGAAAAGGGAGAAAGGGGAAAAAAAAAAAAAAAACAAAAGGAGGAAACATAACTTAAAAATGGAGGTTATGTGGGCAGACAGACATCAGATATTTCCATCTGGAATGGAGGCCAAAAGAGCTCACAGGGAGCCAAGAGACATCTGAGTGGACCAGGACCAGCCTTGGGTGCAATAAACAGGGGTGAAACTCTGACCCCAAACTCACACCAGGGAGTAAAATCCTCTCTGAGCACCAGCACCCTCTCAGTCCCTCTTAGGGAGGAGAGGGGACATGAATGGGAGCTTGGGGTGCCCCCTCAATCCCCCTCGCACCCCACAGCCCACCAAGTCCAGGCAGCCACCACCAGGCCCATCCAGGCCGCCTCTTTATTCTCCAGCAAAGCAAAGCAAGAGGAGAGGGGACCCCACCCCCGCCATAGCAGGCCCACTCCCTCTGGCCTCCCTATGCCTCCTCTGGCACAGATCTCTTTCCCCGCAGCACGACAAAGGGGGGGGAAGGAGGGGGGCACCCCTGTTTTGAGGGGCACACCTGGGAGGGGTGGGGGGAAAGTGTGTGTTATCCAGAGGGTATGGGGGGTGGGGCCCCACTCCCCAACGGCTCGAAGAAAGGGACAAGCGGGCGGCTCCCGTGGGGTCAGGGGCAATGTCGTTCGTGCCCGGGGGAGCCCATGTCCCCCAGCGGAGGGCCTGAGGGGAGGCAGCGCCCACATCACCGCCCGCCCCCCCCGCCTTTGTTTGCGGAGCCGCGGTGGCTCCAGCACCACGGAGAGCTCCGGGCCCGGCTTCGGCGGCGCCGGGCCCGGCACTGCCCGAGGCTGCGGGGCCTTTGGCATGCACACGGGAGACTGCCCCGCTACCCTCTGGCCCGAATCCCCAGCTCCGTTTTTCTCTAGAGAAATGTATCCAGGACCCTCCGCTTCTCAGCAGCCTTCCTCCCTCCCTCACCATCGCGCAAGCAGGAGGTGCACACAGGCATCCTCAACACCCTCTCGACCCCTGTCTTCTTTGCTCTCTCGATGTCTCGGAGCGCAGCCCCCAGCTGGGGTCGGTAGGGAGAGGCGCGGAGCGGCCAGATCCGGAGCAGGAAGGGTCCAGGTAACGTCTCCGTGGAGCTGGCGGCCGGGGAGGGGGGAAGGCGAGGAGGATGCGGGAGGGGGGAGAACCGGCAGTCCTTCGCCTCCCCCGCCCCTCGGTGCGCGGCCCTTTCCGCCCCAGCTCCGGGGGCCCGGTACCTCCCTAACGGTCCAGGCTGATCGTCCAGTGCTTGGACCCGTCTCCGCCCTCGCCCTCGCTCTTGAGGTCCTGGAAGAGTTGCGTGAAGTAGTGAGGGTCTGCGTTGATTCTCAGCATCTTGGCACTGAGGCGCTGGATGATGCCCAGGCAGCGCTCCCAGAAGCGGCCCTTGTCGCCCTCCACCAGGAAGGGCTTGAGAGGGTAGGAGATCTCGTTGCCCATGTAGGAGTAGGCGAGATACAGGCAGGTGAGGAAGGCGGCCTGCAGCTCTGCCTGGCTCCCGATGTCTTCTCCCCGCAAAGCTTCCCGGCACAGCAGGTAGACGAACACCAGATTGGCAGGGGTGATGAAGCCCTGGTCCTGCCAGCCCTGCAGCAGCAGCGAGCGGTCCACGCTGCGGAACCAGGAGATGAGCTCGCCGGGGCTCAGCTCCTTCAGCCGGTAGCAGCGACGGCACACGAAGTCCCCCAAGCAGCGCAGCAGCTCGCCGGTGGACGCCTGCACCACCACCCGCCGCGGGGACCCCGGGCCGCGGCTTCCGGTCGGCGGCGGTGGCGGTGGCGGCTTGCCCCCGCCGGAGCCCGGGTGCAGCTCCTGCGCTGCTGAGGGCACAGTGGGCACCGGCACGGCCAGCGGGCCCTGCTTGGCACCATCGGCTGGCCCCACCACGGACTTGCGCAAGTTCTCGCGGTTGCGCTGCACCACCAACGGGTCGGGCTGGCCCGGGCCCCCACCCGGGGCCCCACCGCCGGGTTTTGGCGTCACCTTCTTCGTATTCTTCTTCTTCTTGGCCGAGGCGGCCACCAGACGCTTCCAGGTGAGCGCAGAGATGAGCACGCCGGGGCGCTTCAGCCGGCTCTCGCCCTTGCCCGGCACCCTTCCCGGCACCTTGTCAGCCAACAACCCCCCGCCACCGCCGCCGCCGCCACCCTTGCCCGAGGAGGCGGCGGGGGAGAGGGAGAGCACGGTGCCCATGCTAACGCCGAACGGGACGGGTGAGCGGAGGCCGGGGCACCGGCACCGCCCATAGGAGGAGGCCGGCGGCTGCGGGGAAAGCGGCCCGAACCGGGGCCGCGGTACCCGAGGATGCTCCGCGGCGCCCGCTCTGGGCTCCGCGCCCGTCGCTGCAGCCAGCCGCGGCTCGCTACTCCCCCGCCCACCCGCCGCCAGCCAATCACCGCTGTTCGGGCACCCAGTGCGGCCCCTCCTCTCCTCGGTGAGGGCGGGAGAGGTGGGGGAACCCGGCGCGGCTCTGCTTGGTAGCCGCCGCCCCGGCATGACCTTCACCGACGGGGAGCGCGTCTGGTGCTCCTGGCGGCGCGAGGGGCTTGGGGTCTGCGACGGTGATCCAGCACTTCAGTGTTAGGGACTGAGGGAGCGGCAGGTCCCAGCAGAGGGAAGCCGAGAGCACAGCGGGTACAGGAAGGGTCTAGGGGGATCTTCTGAACTTGACTGGTCACCCGGGTCATGCTCTGTATTCGTATCTACAAGGTGAGAGATGAGCCTTCCCAGACCAGCAGAACACTCCCCTGTATGCTTCCAGGAGGACACAGAAGGAAAGAAAAGCCCTAGGTAATGTGAGAGTGGAGGATGAAAAGGGATGGAGAACAAGAAGCATGTGAGCTGTGCTGGGGGAGCTGCAGGAGGAGACAGTACTGGGGAAAGGTGGGCTGTGGCTTGGCAGCCACCATGAAAAATAGGCTTGCTGGGTGAGCCTCAGCTCTGTGAGAGCCAACCCAGCCCTGGACAAACCTCTACAGAAAGCCATGCTGCAGCCAGCCAGTCTGACTCTAGGTTAGTAGGAGCATCCCCAAACCCTGCTGTCTAACGAAGAAAGCATTGGGTCCTGCACACACACTGGCTTTTCCTACCCAGCCCTGAAGGCAAGATCTACCACACACTGACAGTCACCACCATCAGGCCCAAGTCAGGAGAAGGGGGAAGGGACATTGTCCAGGTCTGTAAGACAGACCCCGTAGGGGAGGAAGGAAGCAATGCTGCACCTTTGTATCATTGCATAATGGTGGTATGAGATAAACCAGCCATGTGCATGCAAGCTGCTTCTCCCTCTCTTCATCTGAGCATTTCATGGGTGAAACCTGTAGCCTCTGCTTGCTACCTCCCTGCCTCCTGCAGGAAGATTCTCCCTTGTCCTTCTCATAAGATGGAAGATGGATCCTGCAGCTCTGATTCTTAAGGTGGGTGCCAGGCATGCATCAGGAACAAAATCTCCTAATTAGCAGGACTGCTCCTGCATGTAAAGTGCCGTGAAAGGCATGTGGCAAAGGTTTCAGGGAGAATGTCTCAGAGATGCATTTGGATACAGCATTTTATGTGTGAAATTAACACGTCTGTACCGGGATGTAGGTGCTGCCGGATGGATATGACCTAACAGGCTATAATGAATTACCAACCAGGAGGAGCTAAACCAGCGTCTCCACTTCCTCCTGCACTGCTGATGCTGGGGGTGTTTTCAATGAAAGAAAGCACAAGCTTAGAGCTGTGTTTCAGACTTGCATTTGGGCCTCCTGATGCCTGGGGTTGACATTCCATATCTGGGGGCAGGGCATAGACTGTGCCCTCTGTGACATGGCAGGGAACAGGGACAAAGTCCCATTCCCACATATCCTGCACTATGGGTAGCCATGTCCTGCTGTTTCCTTGCAGGAAGCTGCAGTGATATCTGCAACACACATGCACATATGCAAGCAGACTCCCACACACGGAGGTTTGCTTTGGGAGTGGCCAGAATCAAAGCGGATCTGGGCCAACATCACCTACCTGAGGACAGCTTAGGCTAGGCTGAAGTAACCGGGAGCATTTGGTAAAGGGGTACAAATACAGAAGAAAATCAAGACAAGGATCCTGATGAAGATTGTCAGCAGCTTTAGATATACAGAGATGGCTTCAACCTAGCCATGAAGATGAAGGAGCCCTAGGGAGGGATTGGGAAGGAGCTTGTAGTCTTTGCTCTCTTTGCGTATTGAAGAATGGACTGATTTTTCTGGTGCGCAAAAATGGACTTCTTAGAAACCTACAGCTGAAATTTGCAGGTGAGGAAGCAGAGATCTTCCTGCAGACTTGCTTGCTCCTGCTGGAGCAAAATAGCTCTCAAATTGCTGCATTTGAAACATACAAAGCCACCCTCAGCCTCTGCGAGCTCTCCCAAACTGAATTCCCCAGACTCATTAAGAAGAGTTATTTGTGTTTGGCAGTGATGACCTGGACTTTGCAACCTCTTACACAGAGGATGGGGCCAGAGAGCTCCCCTGCCCTCTTTAGCTGGGCTTGCAGTTACCACACAGAGCTCAGAGTTGGGCTTGCAGTTATGACACAGTCAGCCTGTGTGCACCTCCTACCCCTCACAGTAGGGAAAATTTGGCTGAAGTCTATTTTAAAGTCCATCCTATGGCTGTTTGGTGGTGCAGCTTGAGGCCTTGTCTATGAGCAGCAGAAGAGCTCCAGGGGCAGTTATTCCCTTGTGCCTGCAGCTGCCTGTGTCCTACTGTGGGAGCAGCTCTGGGGTAGAGGAGGTCAGTGAGCTCATAGACCTTCTCTAAACCATCATTGCTGGCAGCAGCAACAAGGGCTTCCTGCAAGCATTGGGGAATTACTCAGGCTCTGCAAGAACAGTGGAATGTTTCTCAACCAAAGAAGCAGCTTTGCGGCTTACCTGGGAGGCAGTTGCTTTTCCACATAAGAGAGTGGAATCTTTTCCTTCCTCTTCAGTTTTCACTCTTCAGGCTCCATCCCTGAGGCTGACAGGCAATGATACATCACAAACTATGTCCTTGGAGCAATTTCCTCTTGGCTCTTCCTTTAGATCTTGGTTGTAAATGGACAGTTGGCAGGGAAAGGCACAAAACAGGAGAGAAGGGCAGCATTTCCCTTCCCCAGAGAATGGAGACTTCACCTGAGGCAGCTGGACTGACATACCCTTTGATGCAAGGGAGTGACAGAGTAGGGCTTCAGGCACAGTCAGTTCCAAAGCTGCCTTCAGGCTCCTGCCCTTGGCCAAATCTTCAGCTGTTTGTGGTGTGGCTTTGCTCAGAAGCTGTTGGTATACACAGATTTTTTTTGCTACTAAGAGTCACTCTAGCTAAGACAACACATACATTAGCTATGTGCAGCAGCAAAAAAAGAACTGTTTCTTGTCCAAGCCCCTAATATGAGCTAGGTTAAAAAGTATCCCTTTCCTGAATGAGAAGTGTTCCAGATGGGGAACTGGAGCACACTGGTACCCAGCACAGCTGGCTGGACTTCAGGGTTGGACACTTGGCAGCTAGGCAATGGTACCAGGGGAGGGAAGCAGGGGTAAAACAAGGCTGTACTGTGCAAAGACATTAAAAGAACTAGTGCTGACTTGCAGGAACCACACCATTCCCTGCAGGTGCTTGACAGCCAATCTCCCATGAAGCTCTACCTACCTGGAGTGGGTCATAGAGGTAGGTCACACCTTGGTGAAGCCCATGAAAACCCACACATCCTCTCCAAGCTGCCTCTGCATGATGCCTCTGTGCTGGGGCTGTCACTAAGAAATGCACAAGCTCCTAGCCTGGGGAAAGACAGCTCTTTCAGCACCCCCAGGACATAAAAAGACATGCTGGAGGGTCCTTGGCTCTCTAGTCTGATTCCAACTCCCTCCATGATACTGAGCTATTTGGCATGGGCTTTGTGAGGCGTACCGGCCGAAAGCAGCTGGCATATCCCTCTGCCTGCTCCAGAATGATGGATGAGCATGTATTGGCTGGCTGGGTGGAGCTGTTCTTTAATAGCTCACTTGCAGTGCCGTGGTCTGTCTGCACTGGCAAAGACAGAGAAAAGCACCATCTCCTTGGCAGCGGATGGCCAGCCATCTCCTGAACTGCTTTACTAGTAGGGACATAGTTCGCAGTCTTGATGCATCTCTCAGTGAGCAGATCTGACAGCCCTGGTGCTCCCCCACCTAAGCCCATACAGACAACCTCTGGCAGAGCTTCTGCCTGAGCTGGAAGCCCTGGGAAGTTCCAGAGGACGTAGCTGGCTGGTTGCCTGCAATACCCAGGAAGGAGAAATCTGCTTGTGCTTCTGAGTGCTCTCACCCAGGCACTTCTCCCTTTTTCATCCCTGGTCACCCTCCATGTTTCACCTTCCTGGTTCTCAGCAGAGAAGGGCTACAGCTATGGCTTCAGAGACACCAAAGCTTGTGCAGTCCCTGTTCCAAGGTGAAACCTGGGTTCATAAAGCAGAACTGAGCAGGGCACAGCTGAACGGAGGCACGTCTGTTGCAGCTCCTGTTTAGGAGCTATTTTTGTCAAACTGCCAAACAGGAGTGCTGGGAATGGATTGGGGAGCCAGAGAAACACAACTCTTCTGGGTGGAAACCTTGCAATGCAGATCCAGGCCTTGAACTCACATAGAAAGACATTTCAGCTTCCTCATGCCTGGGGCCTGGCATTGGGCAGCCCCCACTCTCTGGTAAGGAGGCAAGTACCCCATAGTGATACAGCTTGGGATTGCTGCAGGGGCCATGCTCACAGTGCATGTCCCTCCTAGAACTGCTGCTATAAAAGCCCTTGAGGGAATAAGGTCTCAGCTCTGCATGAAACAGGCCATAGGCTATTTAAATGCCTGCCAGCACATGTCTACGGTCTTGTGACAGCGGGCTAGGAGAGGTTAAAGAAGAGGCTGTCCCCGTCCCTGCAGGCAATTAGGGCTTCATTAGGAGAACCCCTCTCAGCCCGGCGTGGGGAGGCATTGGGTGGTTTCTGAACTTGAGCCCCTGAAACGGTGAGGCGTTGCCGTGCGAGTCCCTGAGCTGCTAGGGAAGGGCTCTGGGGCAGGCGCACGGGGCGGCTGCGGCACCGCTGCGGGGCGCCGCCTGGTCGGTGCCGGGTCCATGGCCTGGGCTGGGGCTCTGCTGCCCTCTCGCGGCAGTCGCTCTCGGAGCTCGGCGGGGCGGGGTCTGCCCAGCCCGGGGCTCCCTCTCCAGCTCCAGGCAACCTGGCACACGTTGCTCCAGCGGATCCGTGCCCAGCTCGTTACCACAACTCGTTGCCCTCCCCAGTCTGGGGAGGCTCTCCGGCTGTCAGGGGCACTGGTGAGGCTGGAGGAATTTGCCTGTTGTCTGTGGGAAAGTGTTTGGTTGCTGCCCTGGTGGTGGTTCCTCCCCACTATCCATTTCTTGCTTGTGAAGACCGAACAGATCCCAGCTTTCAGCCTGCACAGACTCCAGGTGCATCTCTGGGGTCTCCTGGAAGGGAAATGGTTGTGGGTGAAGGGGCTGAGGTGTCTGTGATGGGATGGAAGGGGTGCTACAGAGTGCTGTGTATGAGAAGCACCACAGAGCTGTGGAACGGGGGCAGAAGGAAGCACTGGGCAAGGAAAGCATCTGCACAAGTGCTTCTCCTCAGCAGGCAACAGGGATTTGATCTGGATCATGTAAAAGGCTAGGTGCTGAGCTGAGATCTCCTGGTTTCCAGGAGTGACTTGTTCCTACACCTTCCTGGTGGGTAGGAGCTGAACAGTGAAGCTCCTCAGAATTGCTCCCATCTGGGAGCAATGTAGCTTCTTTCATTTAACCTCCTCCTACAGGCACACGAGAGCCTCCGTATCCAAAGGCCAGGTCCCGGGGGCATAGCTGGCTCTGGACCAGCTGTCCTGGTGCTCCCTGTAAAGGCCCTGTCTCTGTGTGTATATGAGCATGTAGATGTAGCTGCATGCATGCAGTGACTTTCACATATGCGTCCACAGGCCAGCGCTGCCCCAGCATCCCTAAGTGACGGAGCAGCCCAAACACCAGAGTGAGGCTGCTGTCCCCTGGCTCTGTTTCTTAGAGGTGATAGAGACGTCAGGGCCATTGGCTCCAGCTCTCGGGGCATCTCGTCCCCTTGCAGTAGCCAGAAGAATCTGGTGACATCTTGGAGGAGGGAACCTTGCTGCCCACCAGGTGGAGCTGCACCCCACATTTTGCTACTGCTGGCATGGCCCTGGGCCAGCCTTGGTCTTATGCTGCTTTTCCGTGTCCTGGAAAGCAAGGGTCCTCGTCTTCCCCAGCCGCCCAGGTACTGCAATCATGAAGGACAAGCATGCACATTTTGTACACATGCTCTGGTAGCAAGTCCCCGGTGTTAACTCCCACTAGTTCCACCTGCTTGGTAGGATAGGGAAGCTGCACTTGCAAGTAAACAGTGGATATTTCCAGTATTTTGGAAGCCTTCTCCCCAATAGTTACACAAGGGGAGGCTCAGGAGATTGGCTTCATTGATGTCCTGGCCACACGTTTTCCCCATGCTTCAAGCTGACTGCATTCCTTGCACAGATGAGAGTGTAGTCAATCCCAGCCCCTGCCAAGCTCTACGTGTAAAGCAGATCTTGCATCTTCCAGCTGCATGGGGGTCCCCAAGGCCCTCTGACCCTCTAGGACTGCTACAGGCCATGCTACCACCTCTGCTGTGACTGTTGATGGGATCCCACGCTGTGGGCTGTGTCCTCTATGGTCCTGAGCCTGGAGTGCATCTCTCAAGCACTGCAGTCCTGTGAGATGATAAGAGCCATGAGGCTAAATCTTTCATCTGCCTTCTAACTGCCTCTGGGCACTTTGGCTTGGGACTGCTGAGGAATGATTGACTGAGATCCATCTGTCCTGTACCTTAGCTTGGAGGGATCCAGGAGTAGGTGTTTCTGTGCTGACACCATGCTAACACCAGGGAGCCAGTCTGAGACACACTAACCTCCTCTCAGAACCCTAGACCTGCTTCTTGAAGCTAGGACCTGGAAGACCCCTTGGTCCTCTGCCTTCCACAGCCTCTTTTCTCCTCTGATGCTCTTCAGCCCCATGCAGGGATCCCACTGCATCCTGTCTCTCGTCTCATCTTCCCATGGGATTCCCAGCGTGTGACAGTCAGAGCCAAAGGGCCTGGGCAAGCGAAGAGCTGTAAAGGATCACTCCTGCCCTCAGTTGTGAGTGTCTGAGGAAGGGTCTGCTCCTTACCCAGTGGGATGCTGTGTAGCCTGATCTGTGGTGGAAGCGAGAGAGGCAGCTGTACAGGAAATAATCACGACTTGTTCCAAGATTAAATCACTGGCGGGAGCGCGAGAAAGGATAAAAGGAGCCGTCTGTCGTTAGAGTGAATATTAACCCGGCAGTGGAATGGGAGGGGGTAGAATTTTATTCCCTGCACTTGCTGGCTGCCAGGCCTGCTGTGCACACAGGGCTCTGTGCTGACAGCATCTCTCAGCAGGATGTGTGCCCTCCCTCCCTGGCTCTGTTCTCAGCACCAGCCCTGCTCCCTCCCCTGCTTGAAGGAGGGATGCTGCTGCAATCAGGGGCAGAGAAAGGATCTTTGGAGAAATGGGGAGACTGAGGCAGGATCATGCTGTGTGTCTAGCACTGCATGAAGGCACTAAACTGCTCAGTCCCTCCACATATCACCTTTGCTCTTCCCAGACGAGGTCTTTGACCAGTGTCTCCAGGTGAGCTGAACATGGCACAAAAGGTTCTTGTTTGGTCTGCCCCTTATCAGGGTCCTGCTTTGAGGTCCTTCAGCATAGGAGTTCAGGAGCTGGGCTGAAGTTGGAGCAGGTGGGGCTAGGAAGCGAGAGAGAGGGCAGAGGAAAAACAAGAGACCAGCTGCAAAGGAGTGAGCTGGTAGGCAGATAAGATAGAGGGAGAAATGCAAAATATGATGAGTGGCAGGTGGGAGGGAATGTGGGAAACTACAGGACACCTTGGTTCAGACCAGCTGAGTAAGACTCTTAAATAGACCCTTTGGAGGTGCGGGCCTGTTATGGTGACCAGGTCCCAGCACTGTTTTTGGCCCCTTGGGTTCAAACAAACTTTCAGGTTCAGGAATAGCTGAGATGAGACCCCACAACGTGTGTTCCCTGGTGACCTTCAGTCACTGCAACGATGCTACATGGGGACTGAGCATGGCCCTCAAAAGATAATGAGAGCAGATGGGTTCACTGCCAACTATAGAGACACAGGATAGGGACACCTTCCTCGCAGCCCAGCTGGGCAATGGCCATGAACCATCTGGGCTTGGCAGCCATGCCCAGGAGGTGGTTCCCTCCTTGCCTCTGGCAGGCGTATCAGCCTGCTGCTGGGGCTGCTGCAGGGAGGAAAGTCGTGCTCCACAGGCCAGTTCAGGGCTGCAGTTTATGGTATCTCCTGTGCCAGGATAAACAGATTCATGGGGGCCAGGGATTGCAGTGAGCAGTTCATGAAAGCCTGTGGCCCTGTGCCTAGGGCTCCCTTCCCTTTGATGGAAGAGTCCCGGCTGTTTCCCAAGAAAGAAGATCCTAGCTCCTTCCTCCTCTCCCCCTCCCCCAGCCCTGCCACAACCCATTCCCTCTCCAGCCGAGGCCTGGTCTGAGATAGTAAGATGAGCTATCCTTGGCTGCCTCTTCCAGCCCGGTGGTACCCCGCAGAGCCAAGCCCTCCTCCCTGTGCTGGATGAGGCCCTCCGTGCTCTGTCTTCCTACATAGTGTGACTGCATGCAAACTGCCTGAGCCTGGCCTGATTATGCCCAAGTAACTTTCTCTGTCAGGCTGCTTCCCCTCTGAGGAAGTAACTTGAGAAAGGCCAGCACTGTTGGATGCTGCCAAGGCAGTGATTTCTCCTACTAACAGAACTGATGAGACCAGACTCATTGCTGAAATGCTTGTTGCATCCCCAGTATGCGCAGGTGGTGTTGCCAGCACCAATGAATTCTGCTGGTCACTGCCCATCCCCTGGCCTCCAGCAATTCCTCACTAAGGAAAGGCTTCTGTGGGACCAGTTGTGGCCTGAGGTCTGCAGCTAGTTTGCACACAAGTCTCCCAGTATCCACCAGTAGCTCCCATCCAGTCTGCTCCAGACAGAGATCTTGGAATGGATAGAAATCCTCGAAGCTTGACCAGAGCCTGGAGAACTCTGCAGGCTTACACACAAGGAAGGTCTAGCCCAGCTGCATGCAAAACCCAGCCAGCAGCCGTTGCCAGGACGCTGTGATTTCCAAGCCAACATCAAAAGGCAGATGGGGATTGGCTTGTGAATGCTCCCACACAGCACATCCTCTGTGTTTTATGAGCGATGTTTTACAATGTAAGTGCTGCTATATTAAGCCACACATATAACTGGAAAAACAGGAGATGGGGAAGCAAGCACAGCTACCTTTGTGCTGGCTGCTTTAGCACTGTGTAAGCAAGTCCTTCTGCTTACACTCTTTCCTGCCTCTCTCCTCCTGCCATGTCCAGCTCCATGAAGGCAGGAGGCAGACAGGAGCATCCTGCCATGCACAGCTGGCCTTTAGGTTTTGAGATAGGGTGCTTCCCACCTGCTGCAGCCTACTTCCCCCAGACCTGCTTCTGGGGTAGGTAGGAAATGCCAAATGGGATCGGTCCCCATCTTTGAGGGCAAAATCGTTGCTGGCAGCAGGGTAGCAGTGGCTTTACAAGTGGTGTTTGGCTTCATCTGGGTTCTTTTTGTTCCTGAGCAGCGGGTGACTGGGGAAGGCCAGTCTTTCTCACCGCCGGGAAGGCCGGAGAAGAGTACTCCTCTCCGGTGGCCCCAGGAGAGGGTGCTCTCTGCATGCGGCTGCGCCGGAGCTGGAGCCACGCCGGCACATATGCGGCATTACCGCACCCGGCTACGCGGGTGCTGCCCACCTCCCCTGCGGCCCTAGGGTGCCGGGGGAAGCGGAGGACTCGTGCCATTAAAAAAAAANAAAAAAAAAAAAAAAAAAAAAAAAAGCCCTTGAGCCATTGTCCCCTAGACTGGCCATGCTTTCGTTCCTTACCACCCGCCGCGGAAAGGATTTGCACGGAGAGGCTGGGTTTTTGAGAGCTACCATCACCGGCCCCGACCTCCATCCCATTCCTTGTCGGTAAGGATGGACTCAAAGAGCATGTCCACGGCCTGCTCTACCTGGAGACGTGGAAGGAGAAGTCCTTGGCAAGCTGGGACCCTTGCAAAAGATCGCTGGAGTTGATTTATACTCTTGACATTTTTCTCCCAGTCGGGCAGAGCTTTTAATAAAGAGTGAGTGATTTATGGCTGCTTTTAAGTGGGAAGGAATGTTACCTGAGGCAGTCTGCCCCCAACACCCCCGCCTTGCTGTCTCACTGAATCCCCAGCATCTGGGCTAGCAGGAGGGGAGCAGAGACTGTCTCTGCACCCGTCTTCTCCCAAAGCCCTCCTTACAGCCAAGGTAGCCTCAGCATCCTGTTCTGTTCCTGGTGGCAGCAGCCTTGGCCCTGCACAGGGATGCCTTAGCACCCTGCAGGGAGAAGTGCTATATCCCATCCAAACTACCCCAGGCCTTGGCAGTGGACAATGCACAACCTCCATTCCACCCAGCACATAGCACAGATTCAAGGAGAGCTTTTGCCCAGAGACCCCTTTGTGAGGACCCCTGTGGTGGATGGCCTGGGGACAGGATGACAGCTCCACGGCAGTTGTCATGGTTACTGGGTATTAATGGATGCAGGCTTGAGTTCTTCTGGTGATGAGCAGCTCCAGAAGGGAAGCATTGCCGACAGCCCATCCAGTGCCAGTCCTCCCAGAGGGATATAGCCATAGAGCCACCTCTATCCCCCTTCCCAATCCTTCAAGACCTTGAGCCAGCTACAGCCAAAGAACAAATCCAAACCCAGTGATGGCAGCACCTTGCAATTAAAGGGGCCTACAATGACTCTTGGGTCTCACAGAGCAGTAAAGGAAGGGTGCAAGTAAAGGAAGCAGATGCCTTGTTCTGTCCCAGCTCTGCTGCCCACAAGGGACTGGAGGGCCCTGTGGTGCTGGGACACATGTCCACCATCAGAAACTGGGATGAAGCAGAGCTGCAGGACCCCACCAGCCAGCCCCATTCCTCTCTGGGAAGGGCTAATGAGTGAGAACAAGGGATAAGAGCAGGGGCAGAGGAAGCATTGCCTAGACAAAACCTGCCCCAAGAGGCTCCCAGCTGCTAACAAAGATAAAGTGCCCAGTTCTTTTCTTCTCCCAGTGAAATATCATGGCTAAGGGGGAAAAAATGCTTTCAAGTGTATGCAAAAATGCTTTCAAAATGTATTCATCTACAACACAGCCTGGGAGGCAGGGATTCCAGCAGCCAGAGTGGCAGCAAGCTGAGGCACTGAGCTCACACTGGACAGGAGTGCGAGCACACACACACACACACACACACACACATGTGCAAGCACATACCCACCCATGTGGGCTGCGTGCAGTGAGCAAGATACCCGCAGAGCACTCCTGTGCATCCAGACATCAAAAGCCCTGTCTTTATCTGAACCAAAACCACAGCCCCAGACGAGGGCTTGTGCGAAACAAAACACCTCCAGCCTACGCACAGCGCCCGCGCCGTGCTGCCAGATCCCACACGTGCCCTGAAACACACATGGCAGGCACAACGCAAACACAGGCATGTGGCACGCCAGAGGCGCCTACCTGGCACGGGTGCCTGTGCACACGCACGCACATGCACACACATGTGCCAGCCTCCTGCCTGGCAGGTGTGCAAATGCAGCTTGTGTTGTGGAAGCCATGGTGTGAGAGTGCAAGCAGTGTCTCAGGGTGTGGAAGCCCTTTGCGGTCATTGCAGTGTTTCAATAAATATGTGAACAAACCTCATTGCTGTTGATGCATGGGGGAGAAAGGCTGGGAGCAGATCAGCTGGTGTGCTCCTATGCCATGAATGGATGAACTCTCACCCCATCCTACTCATGGGATCTGTTCCAAACCCTTCCTTTGCCTGCTGTCCCCCGGCCCAGCCCTTGAACCCTCCTTAACTTCCATCTCAGACCTGACTGTGTAAGATCTGCAGTGAAGAGTCCCACGGCTGTCCCCTACCTGGGAGATCCTCTACCCAGAGAGCCTGGAGCAGATGTTATGGTCAGTGGGGCTGTATCTCTAAAACGTCCATCATGAGATTCTCTGGGAAGGATGCTCTACAGCCCTACACTAATTTAAACAAATTGAGGGCTGTTTTCTTTCCCTGAGAACCTCTGACACAGACCAGTCCATCTCCATGCTGTGAAACACATCATGGAAATAGGCAGCCTGTGTGCTAGATCCTCCTGGGAATGTCCATGACCCAGGTTAACTCCTAAACCACGAGTAAAAATTGCCCAGATCAGTGCAAGCTGGACCAAGCCAAAATCACATCAGGGCAGTGCTAAAAACTCCCTTTGGGACAGTCCCACTGGTGTGCCTGGGAATGCCCTGGGACTGTTTGTTTTACAAGCGCAGATGTAATCAGTGATTCCCTCTCCTTTCCTCCCGAGGCTTTGAATTAAGTGGCCCATTTATAGAGAGGCAGCAAGGGAAGAGAGAGCATATGGGGAGAGGAAGGAAGTCTTCCCCAACACATTTGGCAGCTAAAATACCCCCAGACACACAGGACACCCTCCAGGCAGCAAAGCATGTGCTTGTAGCCCCTCAGGAAAATAGAGTGCTCCACAGAGAGGCTGGATCTGGCCCTGCTGACACTCTGCCCTGCTTCAGCAGCACGTGGGGCCATGCCTGGCTGGACCTTGCTGGCTCATTGCAGTTGATTGCCATGTCAGGTGGGCAAGAGAGTTGAGAAGAGGTGCCCCACAGCTCTGGGGCAGGATGGAGGGGAATGTGGTTGCTGGAGGCAGCTCCAACACCATTCAGCATAGCCAACTTGCACAGGGTCATTGTTATCCCACCAGACTTTGCTGCTAAGAGCTGGTTCCCTGGTATCTCCTGTGTTTCTGGTTATTAATCTGTATGGATCTGCTTGGCTAGGGCTGGGGGAAATAAAAGCTAGTTGGATAATTTCAGAGGGAACCAGTTCAATGAGAAACTAGGAAAGCTACAGCAGAGAAATCTCAGGAGCAGTCAGGAATCTTTTTGCATGGAGACAAGACCTCAGAGTCAGGAGTCATAAAATCATACAATTGTTTAGGTTGAAAAACACCCTTAAGGTCACAGAGTCCAACTGTTAACCTAACACTGACAAGTCCAGCACTAAACTGTGTCCTTAAGTGCTAGATCTACTCATCTTTTAAACACCTCCAGGGATGGCGACTCCATCACTTCCACTGGAAGCCCATTCCAATGCTTGACAACCTTTTTGGAGACATTTTGTTTTTCTTAATATCCAATCTAAACCTCCTTTGACAAAACTTGAGGCCATTTCTTCTTGCCTATTAGTTGTTGCTCTGGAGAAGAGACTGATAACCACCTCACTACGACCCTCTTTCAGGTAGTTTTAGAGAGCAAGAAGGTCTCTCAGCTTCCTAGGGACCCTCTGCCCGACACGGGCTCAGCCCAGTCCCGGGTGAGCAGCCTGCACTTCTCAGCAGAGGGCAGTGGTCACACATACACCTACATACCCGCACACCTATACTACACACCTGGCTACCCACCCCTGTCTGTCCAAGACACGGAGGGGCAGAACATCAGGGATCGGTTCTTGGTGCCCCTAATGTGTCAAAGAGCCTGGGACCCCTTGAGGGAGAAACGGGTCCCCAGGGACTGGCAGGCAAGTGGTGACAGTGGGATGAGCACCAGCCCTGCATCACAATCTCAGCATGACCTGAGTGGGGACAACTGACCAGCGAGGGTCTCTGCCTACATGACCCTATCTGTTCCCCACCATGCTCTGACTTCGTCCCCAGCCATAACCCAACTCCTTGACATCTGCCTGGTTCCCAGTGGAGGACACGCTGTCTCCAGCCCAGGCTGGTGAACCCCACACTGCTTTGCTCACCCCTGCAACTAACTGCATTCTGGAGATCCCTGTCTGTCCTCTGAGACTCCCCACCCCACTGGGATGCTGTAACCAGTCTTCTCTGGGTTACTTCCTTGGGGATTTACCATGGCAGCAATTGTGAACCCTGGGCAGCAGGGATGAGGCTATAAAGGCAGCCCAGAGTCTTGGAGGCACAGGGAAGGTGTCCACATGATATACTGTGGGTTGTTAAACTGGACTCCGTTTCTATCACTGGGCAGAGGGAGGTGAAGAAATGCTTACTTGCTCATTGGCAGCCTCCTATACAGTGGTGTCTGTATAAAGGGGTCCCCTATAGCTGTACAAGTGGGGGTCGGTGTAGTTACACTAGGAGTAGCACTCTAGCCATGTAAGCAGAACCACTGTAGCAGTGTAGGGCACATGACAGATGGCACAGGATCCTCCATCCAGCTGCAGGAGGGTCTGTGACAACAGACCCTTCTCTGTGGGACATGAAGCACTATTGGCCCCCAGTGCGTCCCAGCATCTCCCAGTATTTCTGGTCTCACCTGACCCAGATGTTCTTGGAAGAGAAAGGTGCAGCCCCAGCAGCTGTGGAGCATTCAGGCCAGATGTGGAAGGTACACTTTGCAATGGCAAGCCATACGGAAGCTGCTGATCTGGAGGCCTGTACTTATCCAGCCACGACATGGCACAGGAAGAAAGGACATTCCTCCCTTCGGAACAGCTTGTGCACATGGCGTCATCTTCTCGTTATTAGGAGGGAAGCCACAGAGAGGGCGTTCCCAGCCCCCAGCCCCACCACCCCTGCTCCACAGGCCAGGCTGGCCCCAGGAAGGGCGGTAGGAGCTGGACAGGGGTTGAGGTCTTGTGGGATGCTGCCTTTGCCATTCGATCCCCAACTCTGGGTTGCACTCAGCCTCTCAGCTTGCTGTGAAAGCGGGAGCCATCCTGGCCAAAATTGAGTCGACACAGCACTTTGGGCTGAGCCCAGCTGTCGCTGAGCCAGAGCCTCTCCAGATGCTGGGGTATGTGTGCTTTCACTGGGCAGTGGGGAAGCTTGCAGCAACACTGATTGAAAGAGATTCTCTGTCCATTGTAATGGAAGCTGTTTTCTGCCTCACTGGGAGACGTCCAGTTTGAGGAGCCTGGCTTAGCATCTCTTCTCTGGAAAACTCTCCTGGAACAGGCTCCTGTCCTGGCCCAAGGCCCTGAGACTATGCAGAATAGCCCCCATTTGGGCATGTCAGGAAGCTGCTTCATGCTGGGGATGAAACATGCCCTCTGTCCCTGCCCACTGCCCAGCAGAGCTCCTGCTGTTTCAGCAGGAGGTAGGCACATCCCATTCACCAGAATCTGGCTCACCAGGTCAGCTCTGCAACAGGCACAGCCAACAGTGAGCCTTGAAAAATTATATCCCTGCTAAAGGACCATGAAACAGAGGAACCAAGCTACCCCACCAGCACTGCTCAGGATTCTCCTCCCTGAGCTGTGCTCAGAACAGAGTAATTTGCCCTGAACTATGCTCAGAACAGAGCCAGGCATTAAAAGCTCAGAGGGATTTTCGGAGATCAGAGAAACCTGGAAAACAGACCACTGTGTTTGTTCCTGGCTCTGCTGAAAAAGGCTATCAGCTACTGGGCAGCAGCAGAAGGCAAACTTGGTGATTCAGAGCAACAACATCTTGGGTATGTGATAGGACTTGCCTAAAGCCAAAGGATGCTCTGGAGTGGTGGGACAGAGGGAAGGGCAGAGCATCTCTCCTCCCATTAGAGCTGATTTTGTCCTGTCTGGAGTAAAGCTGCCCTGGTAATCTTTGCAAAAACCCTGTGTGTTTGATGTCTCATGACCTGTGTACTGAGAAGGGCAAACCCTGAGCAAATGATATGCACCCATGGACTCCAAGGTCTTGGAGAGACACCAACCCAATGCCACCACCACTGTTTCCAGCCACCACAAGCCAGCTGTGATGCTGGCTGTCGAGAAACATCAGAACACGTGTCTCACATCCACACAGGTGGGAGCAGTGTGTGGGCATCGGGACATGCCTGGCCAGAAGAATCCCAGCAAATTAGTTCTCCTTGATGTCTGCCACTTCGTCACAGCAGAAACACGGCATGCAAAGGGCTTGGTTTTAAAGGAGTGCTGAGGGATGCCAGAGTCTGTCTGCTGCTAACTCACCTGTCACTCCTTGCACCCTGCCCCGAGGCTCACAGCCTGGGGGGAGGCAGGTGCTGGGGAGCCAACTCAGCCTGCAAAGCTATGGCTGAGGAAGTGAGCAAGTAGGAGGCTGCCTCTCCCAGGCTTCTCACTCCCAGTATTTGGCCATGCAAAGTGCAAGGCACTTCCAGCCTTGGATGTTTCTTGTCTTTCCCCCACGACTTTCACAGAAGATTTTGCAGTGGTGTTGGATGGGAGGTTGTCCAAAACCAGAAACAGTCTGGAGGAGCACAGGACTGTGGGGCTAGGGAAGACCTGCTCACCCACTGCAACTAGCCCAAAAAACAAGTGCTGGGTGTATTGGAAAGAACCAGCAGTCAGGAGACCTGCTAAACAACCTGTCATGCTCAGAGACCAGTTCTAGGGGCCAGGCAGAGGTGAGTAGTAGGGAGTAACAAGGCCAAAAAGCTATTCCTGCAGAAGTGGGAATGCTCAAGAGACCCCAGGATCCATGGTAGCAGCTTTGGGAGGTGTCTGGATGCCATAAATGCTGTGCAGTCTCTTACAACCAATGAACACATTGCAGTGAGCCAGACCTTTGTGCTTCTCTTCCCATCTGTATGAGCCATCAAAAGCTTGGGGCAGATGGGCTTGGAGGAGCCAAGCAAGGAACCTGGCTCATATTAGCTTTGAGCAGAAGAGCCCAGAATCTTCTGAGACCTCCCCTATATGGGCACAGCTGAGGAGCAGACTCAGGATGAGAGGAGACCAAAGTTGCTGTGAACCTGAGCCTCAGCCTGACTTAATGGGTGTAAGAGTGTGGGCTACCAAGGTCTTTGCCTTTCTATGCAGGAGTTTAGTGCAGACATATGTGCTGTGTCTGATTGGTGGCAGGGGATGTTCCTGGTTGGTGACAGGGGATGGGCATCTCAGGGAAGAAGGTTAGCAAGGTAGAAGGCAGGCAGTATGAGCAGGGGACCATGCTTGTGAGTCCTGAAGACACTTGCAGATTTGATACACTGATAATCAGGAAGATGGCATCGCCACTAGCCAGGCTTGCAGGTGACACATGGGCTGGAAGATGCTGGCAGTGAACAGCACAGGGCCCAGCTACGTGGCTGAGCACAGCATGTATAAGGCAGCAGCAGGATGAGGACAAGGACAGGTTATACCTGTAGGACAGGAGGCTCTGCTTTGGTTACATGAGATGGTGGAAAGGACTATGAGTGCCCAGGAGTCAGCTCTGCACTGTGAGCACCCCACAGACCTGACTGGGCACACACAGGGAACTGAGACTGTCCATGGGAAAGAGTCACGCTTTAGTGCACAATCCAGGTGTCTGCTAGACCCCAGTGCCAAGGAGATTTGGCACAAGAGAAACCTGGTCTGTTCATCCAAAGCACTGATGAGTCTTCCCTTCTTGACTGGCAGCAGCACTGCAGGGAGAAAAATCTTCCCCTGGCAGGAAGGGACTCTATCCCAGCACCTTAAGCCATCAGGACGTCATCTCTAGTGGGCATAGGCACACGTTTGGACACTTAAAGGCTAAAGAAGCCCATCTTAGCAGCCAGGATCTCTCTTCTGCCAGACTAGGAGCATTCTTCACCAGCCTAGTGTTCTTCCAGGCATCTGTGGGGACTGTGGATGTTGTTTGCTCTCAGCAGCCCTGTGCCTTGAGTGTGAAACCAACATGGACCAAAACTGCCCTAGGTGATGCTTTTGCTGGGAATGATTGAGATGGGGTTTACAACCTCCAGGCCACTGCTGTTGCCTTCATCATGGCTTCCAGACAAAGTCTGCTCAGGACATGGTCAGGTTGTAATCATTATCTCCTGGTTCAGGTAGGGAGGCTTTATGCTTCCATACCCCCTGCACCCCATGCTCCTCTTTGTAGGAGGTTTGGCACCAGCATTTGGGATAGACCGGAAGCAGCCACAGTGCCCCCCTCCCCTTGCCGTTGCATCCTGCTCAGGCAGAGCTGCTGAGGAAGGTTTTACAGAGCTTGGAAAAGCAGCCACCTGGCTCCCGTCATCAGAGCAGCACGAGGTGGTACCTCCCAGCCACAAAACCCTGGGGAGATACTGAACAAAACCCAACTTGTGTAAGCCAAGCCAGCCCTGATGAGGTGCTGGCCACCTCTTTGGCCTCCTGCCCTCCCTGCTCAGCCTATCTCAGCCCACATTTAACAATTACCTGCTCTCCACGTAGCTCCCCAAGTGCTCTGAGTGATGGGGGCCAATTCCCTGCTGGCAACTCCCGGCTCCCTCCCAGGAGTTACGTCAGTGGGGAGTTGGACTGTGTGCATCCTCCATATAACACCTGGCAGTGTGGCAGCCAGCACCTCACCTTGGTCTGCCAAGAATGATGCCAGGCATCAGCCAAGCACCCTTAGGAGGCAACAACATACCTTCTCCTCTCCCAGTGCTGGAAAGATGGTGCCCAGTCCTCAAATTGCAGGGAGGGGGTTTCTGGCAGGTGCAGTTACCTGAGCTGAAAGTGGTCCAGGGTGGAATTTGCACCTGGCTCTAAACATAGGAGAGCATCAAGCCATCAGGCAGTGTTTTGCATCTGATGCCTCCAGTAACGATCCCAGCACAGGTCACCTCCCTTACCAGGGTGTGGTGAGATAGTCTGACCCAGCCACAGCACACTTAACCTGGGCTAGCAGCCTGGCACCGTGCAGAGTCAACCTGAGGTGCCTGGAAGCCACCACCTATGTGTCCACTGCTGTTGCCTTGCTGCCAGCAAGCACAGCTTGGTACTCAGTATCTAAGCATTACGGCCACCAAGAGCTGCTCCCACAAAACCAAGCATCTCTTGAGACATTGCCACTGTGTGCTCTGGGAAAACTGTGCCCAGAGTTGTGACCTTCTGGTGTGTCACAGCACTGGACTCACCAGCGTTCAGCCTGGGCTTGCCATGGGTGACTGCAGCAGTGCAGACTGTCCCGTTCCTCCTGCTCCCTGCACAGACACTGTGCTAGCACCACAGGAGAGAGCAGCACTCTGGCAGGACATGTGCCACCTCCTCCCCTGGAGGTACTCGGGCTCTGTGCAGGAGTCTTCTGGTGACTCCAGGCTGAGCAAGCAACTTGAGCAGGGCACAGAGGGGAGCTGAGAAGACACATGGTGATGGTGAGCCAGTGCTTGGGCAGAGGAGTCCAAAGCCTGAGAACATCCATGCTCAGGGCTGCATGTTGGGGAGCACTGGAGGGGCCGGGAGGCAAGGCAGGGATCAGGGGTCTCCTGCATCCATATCTCTCAGTTGGAACAATTGTCCTTCACTCTATCACCTCTCCCAACACATGCAGCCTCCCCAGGCCTGCCCTCTGCTCTCCACACACTTCCTCTCCTCTTCAATGGTACCCAAGGGACTTCTGGGCAGGACTGAAAGTCAGGAGCAGAGAACAAGGGTGGGAGAAACTGCAGGGGTGTAGTGTCCTGGTGCATAAAGTGGGACATCCTGCATGTGGTAGTCTGTATCACCCTTTTTGGGAATCTTCTAATCACCTCTTGTGGGCAGCCACACCTCTCTGATTGGTCTCAAAGGGTATCTATCCATCTCTGAAGTAACTCAGTACTCGCTCCTGGTCCATTGTCTCTGGAGCAGTCACACTCCTAGAAGCAGTGGTGAGAAGGAGAAAGATGAGTGGTGATGTGGCCTAAGGGGATGATGTGGCCCAACTATCCCTTCTTGCCTCTGCCTGGTAGTTCTTATGGGCATGAGATGGGTCTTTTAGCTCCTGGATGGCATCACTAGGCCTGGCCCAGCTCTCTGAGATTCCCTGTGCTCTTGCCCATTCCAGCAGGGCAGAGGGAGCTAGCAGCTGGCACAGTGGTTGGAAAGGGCAATGAGACTCAGCTACCCACCAGGAGGTGGCAAACAGCCTGGAGCAGGCAGTGCAGCAAGGTGGGGTGTTGTCAGCTGCCACCTATTACTCCTGCCTTGCATCAAAAGGCCAAGATGAAAGTCTCTAGCCACAGTGCTTGCCACAGCAACATGGACCCCCCTTCTGGAATTACTGCTCCCCTGAAGGAGGTTGCTTTTGCCTGAGTAGTGGAGAAGAAAGTCATGTTTACACACCAAGTTTCAAGCACAGCTTACCAGCTGCTTCACTGTAATTATGGGCCTTAGAAGGGGATGAGTTGCTGGGGCTTGGTCTGAGGTGTTTGTTTGTTTGCAGCCCCAGCACGGGGCAGCTGGTGGGGAATTGCTGCTCTGCTGCCTGCTGGGGAGCTGGGCTCTCACCCAGCCTGGCTGCTTGGCTGAACCATCCCTAGCAAGCGTGGGGACAGGCACGGGGAAGAAAGTTGCCTGGAGGAAAAAGGTTTTCTCCCCAAAAGGGCAGGAATGAAGCTGAATTCCAAAATCCTAAAGTACCATGACTGTGGTAACAGGAAGGCCACAGCAGAAATGGGGAGTCAGGAGGCTCCGGGAACCACAGCCACCATGAACTGATTGCAGCTGCAACTCTGCTCAGAGCCAGAGTAACCCCAGAAGTGTGCATGGGCTGAGCAGGAACAAACCTCCTCTCTCAGTCTCTCTCCAGCTTCTGGTTTGTAAGTCAAGCAGCAAAAGTGCCTTGCATCGCTGCCCACATCCAGCCTTGATTTAGCAGCATGCCTCACTGCAGGGCTCACTCACCACGGGGGAGTCACAGCCTGACATGTCTTCAGGGGCATCTCTGCAAGGCATCTCCTCTGCCTTCCTCCAGCAGCAGCAGCGGGCTACAGAGACAGAATGAGATAGCACAAGAACTAGGCTTCCTTTTCAGTTTGGGTGATGGGTGACATGTGACATGGAAGTGGCACCAGGAATGGGATTTCAGGGTCCTACTCCCAACCTGACTGTTTTTTAGTGCATTATAAACAGGACTTCTTGTGTGCTGGCACCAAAGCTTACAGCATCCATCTTGCAGGCAGGTTGCAGGGCTGAGCTGCTGGCTGCAAAGTGCTTCTAGAGGAAAAACTGCTTAACATCCAGCACATCCTGGGTTTCCTATTGCTGCCAGGCTCTTCATTCAGCCTGACCCACACCACTCGAAGGGGAGCCCTAGCACTATTTGGGATATCTGCCCCACAGCCATGGCTGCTGCCCAGGGACCTCTGAAGAGTGGTTTTATCAGGCAGCCACATTAAAGCCAGTCCAGGACACTCCATCCCACCATAGTCTTCTGCACTCATGAATAGTGAGCATGACACACCATAACAGCACAGATTTGCTTCTCCTTGTAAGGCTGGCCAGGCAGTGTGTGTTGGGGAGGAATGTGAGGGGAGCAACCACAGTGCTGCTCCCTTCGTCTTCACAGCCTTGGGCTTGCACTGGATCCTACATTTGGAGGAAGTAGTCTTCTGCTAATTTTTCTCTTCTGTCACAGTCACCACCTACTGAGAAGAGGTGTCATCCAAGGTTACTGCCTCATTTGGCTCAAATCCCTCCAGCACTGCAAACTCCTAAGTCCTGGACAAATGCACTCCAGCATTCCTGATGCTGGAAGTGTGCCTCATTGCTAGCCCAAATGGATGGAGCTTGAAGTCCCAGCCCTCAGCTCCCGGGAGAAACATAGCAGTCTGGAGCATATCTTTAGCCAGCACAGGGCTACCAACGTCAGTTTGACCTGGTTTTGCTCCAAGATTCTACTCAGAAAAAGCCTCATCCTTCAGCAGGTATTTATCCTAGCTGATCATGGCAAAGGCTTGGCACTGACAAAGTCCTCATGTGGTACATGCTTGGTTTTAGGCAGCTTTTGCAAACAGCGGGAGAGTTTGGCTTTTTCATTTTTACTCATTCTCTGCTTGGAGCCAGCCCTTTAGGATGCCTGCAGGGATATGAGCATCAGTACCTGAGTTAAGAGAGAGAGCGAGGAAAGAGTCTGGGGCCTCTTGGGATGACACGTGTTCCTGGTCTGGTGCTGGCAGTGTGATCAACAGAGTGGTAGAAGGGTGCAGCCTGTCCCGAGCAGCAGGGTCACAGCGAGCTGTGAGTGAGTAGAAGAGATGAAGCTCACATGGCCATGTCCCCATGCACATGACAGTCATGCTGCCTGTGTCCATGCAAGCAGCAAATGAGAGCAAGTCACTAGGCACCGCTAGTTGTGCTTTTGGTTCTTTCCCTTCCTTGCATATCTCCTGCTTCCTGATGCTGCAGGTCCCTCAGCAATTCATTCAAGCAGTGATGCTAAGGCTGTAGGGATCCAGCAAAGCCACCCAGCCCATCCTCAGCCTCAGGCCATGCCCCTTCACGCCCCTTTGCCAGAAAGAAAAAGGGTGCTCCCCTGTGACAAGGCCTGCATGCTACATACAGATTGTCATGGAGAACTGGGTCTCTGGGGAGGGGGAGGAAGAGCATCAGCATCCAGACTCGACAAGGTGTGTGCTCCTGTGCCACACATACACACTTTGGGTGCCTCTAACCACCTAGGACAGGTATTCATGATCTGGTGGAGCGTGCCCTGTCATGACTTCATGTCATGGCACTTGGCATGTGCTCCCCCTCCCTGCAGCTTAATCTATGATGGAGCATTCTTTTGGGGAGGGCTGTCCCACACCAGGAGGAATAGGGACCTGCAGATGACCACTCCCCAAGTGCACTGGTCTCTTCCTCACTGCAGCACCATCATCATATCTTCATCTCGGCAAGTGCCCACTATGGCCATGGAGGCAGTGCTCCTAGCTGGCACAGGGAGATGCTCCCAAGAGCAATTTCAGGGCTGTTGTGCAGGTCTAGGGAGCATTCTGGGGTGGCTGCACACTTTCTTTCATGTGCACATGGCTGAGGAAAGTGCGACCCTTCCTGGCCTGGTGCAGAGCAGGAATCAAACATGACAGTGGCAGGGACTGTGGATCAGGGAAAACCCTGCAGAACAACGCTCTCATCAGGGGGTTGCAGTAGCTCTCTGGCAATGCTGCCAGGCACTCGTCTTTTGCCCTAAAAAGGTTTTGAGGAGAGAAAAAAGCCCTGAGACAGGAGGGCAAAGGTAGCTTCTGCTGTTGTTCAAGCTCACTCAGATTCACTTCTAGACGAGTACACCAAGTTCACATAGGCACACAAGAGAAGGTTGGCACAGGCAAAAATGAGATGAGGAGGAAGAGAGACACATTGGGGACCCCCCATGATGCACTGCTGCTCCATCTGTCCCAAGGCTGAGAAGATGCTGCCAGCATGCTGGCAGAGTGCAGCATCATAGAATCATAGAATGGTAGAATGATTTGATTTGGAAGGGAACTTAAAGATCATCTAGTTCCAACCCCTGTGCCATTGGCAGGGACACCTTTCACTAGACCAAGCTGGTCAAGTCCTCATCTAACCTGGCCTTGAACATCTTCAGAGGGGAGAGGGCATCCATAATCTCCCTAGGCAATATGTTCAAGTGTCTTACCACCTTTACTGTAAAGAATTTCATTCTAATATCCAGTTTAAAGCTACCCTCCTCAAGCTTAAATCCATTCCCTCTCATCCTATCACAACAAACCCCTGTGAAAAGTCCCTTATCAGCTTTCTTGTAGGCCCCCTTCAGGTACTGGAAGGCTGTTATGAAAGTCTCCCCAGAGCCTTCTTTTCTCCAGGCTGAACATCCCTGAAGTCAGCAGTGGTGAACAAAACATTTATCTAGTAGCAAGGTAATCTGCCATGGGAAAGCTGAGCCAGGAGAAATCTCAAGTCACAAGTGCCTTGGAAGTGCCACTTCGATATCCAGTGTGGCCTGCATTCTTGCTTTGCTTTTAAGCAGTAAAATAAGTGACCCAGTGACCTATCAGGATGAATGACAACTTTGTCTGCCAAGTCCTGCTGCATCCCTGGTACCCAGAGCCAATCCCAGCAGGCGGGAGGGGGCTACAGCACACAATGGGGCAAGGAGAGTAACAGAGCCCATATGGCCCCTGCACCACTTCACCTTCATGCCCTTAGAGAATGCCCCTAAGGGGCCAACACTCTGCTGCCACGGGTGCTGTTTGATCTCTTGCTCGGCACGACTCTTGCATATATGTGTAACTACTTCGGAACTCTGCCAGTCGACCAGCTGGGCTCATTCCCCCTTTCACCCTGCCCTGGGCCTTTCACCTCTCCCCTGAGCAAAAAGGACTGTGCCTACTGGCTGGCCCTGGCCCCGATGGGCTGCAGCATCCCGGGGTGCCCCTGGACCCTGAGTGTGCCGGGGCCTGGCAGGCGCTGGTTAAGTCATGTGTTGTGTGTTGGGTTTCTCCCCCTCTTGGAAAGTCCCAGTGCGGAGCGGTGGGGCTGAGCCGACCGCACACAGCTGCGGGCCACCACATGAGAGGAGCCAGCTCCGCGGGGATTACAGAGCCCCGGGAGCCTGGGGAGGAGGCAGGAGCGCCCGCGCCATGGCCCTTTCATCTCTCCCTTGCCTCGCTCCCCCTTTCATGTCTGCCTCTCTGGCCACGCTCGCTTTTCCTCCACTGCCTTTGCTCTCTTTGCACTTGGCCTCTTTTCCCTGCCTTCCCCCCAGCCCTTTCCACTGCACCTGGATGTGCTGGCTGCCTCTGCACCGCTCCTGTCACCCCCCACCCAGGACCCTGCGCTTTCATCCCCCGACCTGCAGCCACCTGCTCCCACCTCTCCTGCACTGTTCTCCTGCCCCACGCTGGCTGCCTCTCTAGCCCAAAACCTCCCACTGCCACGGAGGGGAAGGAGAGGGGTGGAACAAGGTCCCCCCAGGTGTTGTCTGTCCGTGTCCAAAAAGCTTTTCCTCCTTTCTCCCACTGGTCCTGTTGTCCCAGTCAGACTGCTTCCAGGGCCATCCCCCTCTCCAGCTGTGCCCTGTGCTGTCGCTGCCAGGCATCTGCTTGCCTTCTCCATCCGCCTCGAGGAAGCAGCAAGCTAGGAATGCTGGTGGACCCCAATGCCCCTCCCTGTTGCTGACACTCACCTTCCTCTTCTTTAGCTCCAGCTGGGGCACAGAGGGAAGGCACCCATTCATGCACCAGCCAGGGTTGGGCACTCTCTGTCAAAGGTCTCTGGTCAAGGGACAAAGGAAATTGGTGGGTGCTCTATTCTCATGTGTCACAGACCTGTGCCATGGACTAGTGTCCTTGAGTGTTCTTTGAGAGGCCAGGAGTGTCCCTGGTGTTTCCTGGGGTGACGGACCACATGCAGGACTGAGAGAGCAAAGAATATTTGGGTCCAAACCTAATCATAGGCGTTGCAGCATCATGAGCAAGGTCATCTAAAAATTCACGGGCTCCCTGGGGAGACTTGGTACACATCTGCTTGCTGGGGATCTCAGCCATTGGACTCTGAGTTGTGGAAACCCTCCATGTCACTCCCTCCCCAGACACACTATCAGCCTCTTTTTTCATGTCTCCCACCTTGCTGCTACACCAGTGACTCCATACCCTGGCTCCTCTGCACCCACTCCCTCTGCTCAGGTCTTCTGCCTAAGTAGCTCAGTGCACCCCAAACTCTGCTCCTAGCTTGCCCCTACCTTTCCAACACTTGTCCAGCCTTCCCCAGTAGCTTTTACTAACTTAGGCCCCTGGTTCTATCACAGCCTTTGGCCAAAGCCCCACTGCTGCTCTCAATTCCACATCCCACTTGTTTGCAGACACTGCTGTCCCTTCTGCAGGCATGTGCCAGCCCTGCATCCAGGGATTCCTAGCTGTGGCTCAGCAAGGGCTCCATGCACAAGGAAGCTGCAGTCTTCCCAGACAGTGAGGTCACTCCTGTGGAGTTGGGCTGCTACTGGGATGTTTGGTCATTCAATGAGCTCACCAAAGTGAGCTACAGCCTCTTCACCAGGTAGGTGACCCACCTCACATCATGGAGGGCAGTGTCACCAGGATGCTGTGCCAGGAGGTGATGTGCACACGCTGCGCCTGGTGAGGGGAGCACAGGGCTCCCAAGCTCATCTCCTGAGCCAGCTGCTGCCCTGCTGTAGGTACCTTGTCTTGCCAAGCAGGTCAGTTAGGGCCAAACTACTTTTTTTAGTTTGTTTTTTTTTTTTTTTTCTGGGGGGGTTGCACAGGTGTTGGTGCTAAGCATGACATGTTGGGGCTGAACTTCAGGAAAGCCTTGGAGCACCCCTCTGCAGCTCAGACTGCAGCATGGCACCAGCCAGGCTCTCAGGAAGAGTCTCAAGCTATGGTCACTTGTTCTCAACAGAAGAAATCATGAAGGCCAGCTCCTAGAGCAAGGCAAGGAAAGGTCTGCCATTTGCTTCTCTTGGATCAGGAGGTGCAATGAGGCTTTGCTTTCCAGTGACTTTCAGGAGCCCAGGTGCACCTGACTGCTTTTGTGGGTCAGCAATGAACCAGGCTCTGCCAACCAGCACTGCCAGCCCTGGCCAAGTCCATGATCACACCAGTGGGTAGGATGGGACAATCTTGAGGCTACCAGGGAACCATCCCCTTGTGTCTGTGTCTCATGTCGGCTCTGCTGGGAGCAGGAATGGAATTTGGATGAGGCTGGGCGTTCCCATATAGCAATTCCCCCAGGCAGAATCTGGCTCTGATGACTGTTCTGTGCAAGGAAGAAATACCAAAGGAGTTACTCATGGCTCGCTGGGGCATGAAGTAGCAACTCCTCACCAGTTCCCCCCACCCTCCAGCCAAAGTTCCTCCTGTGATCTCCTGGGGAAAGTCCCAGCCCCCCCACTCCCCTCCTGCCACCCCCAGAGACCTTCCCCACCCTTGTTGGAGCTTTCCAGAGAGAAGGTATGCTGGGGCTTTGGGTGAGAGGAGAAAAGGCCCAGTGGCATGCTGTGCTGGAGGGAAGCTGCTGTCCCCTTGGCTCTTCCACATTGTGTCTGTTGATGAACCCAAGGAACCAAGAGTCTAAGAGAGCACCAGACTGTTGTATCCATATCTGGACAACCACACATTTGGCTTCAGTCCTAGCAGAAGTGCAAACCAATCAGGCCAGCTCAGGTATCTCTACTGCCTTTTTTGGCAGCTGCACTTTGGTCAGGTTTTCCTATTGATTTCCACAACCACAGGGACAAGAAATGAGATTTACTGCTGGTTAGTGGAAGAGGCTATGAAGCTCTTCTGCTTCTGGGACTGGAAAGTTCAAACTTTTGAGACAACCACTGGACTTCACATGGCTCTAGCAGAGCCACCAGGTTGGTGATCCCTCCTGTAGCAGGGACCCAAGGGGATGGAGGAATCTTTAGTCCTTGGGCCAAATTACTTGATGAAACTGGGGTAAGTTCCACGTGGATTTGCCGGAATGGACTTGCTGCCATCTTTAGAAGCCCTCATTGCCCTTTTCGTGACATGCAGATGAAACAAATGGCCATTTCTTTTTCAGTTTTGGGACTTCCTTCATAATTTGCCTCTGTGGGGAGATGGTGGGAGAGGCTTGGGAAGATCTGAACCCTTCTGCTGGAAACCTGGACGCTTGTACCCTGAGGGTCATTTCTTTCTCTCTTGAGTGAAGCACCCTGAGCCTTCCCATTTTGGCCCAGCCCTACGATGCACTAAAAAGCGTAAGGCTGGAGCACCTCGGCAGGCTCAGATAGTCCCTCCATGGGAGGAAACATGATTCTGGTGGGACTTGGGCAGATCCTATCTGTGGGTTAGGGAAGCTGCACTCAGGCTTACGGAAGAGGAGAGGTTTCAAATGCCCAGATTCTGGGGATCCCAGCCCTCACTATCAACTGACTCTGCAGCCTCAGCAGTGGCCACGGGGAGAGGTGTCCTGCACACTCTGTGCGCAGCAGTGTGGTTGTTAAAATGTCTGCCTAATGGCAGGTTCCCAGTTAGGGAAGCATGGGGACATTCTGTTTGCAACCACAGGCACACTGGTGTCTTACCTGTGGCTCTCAGATACTAAATGAGGGAAGCCACAGAGCAGATCCTGAAGGCTGGTATTGAATTGGCAGCCATCTGGCCCCAGGAGGGAATGAGATCCTGTGCCCAAGCCTGTGCCCTGGCGTTGCCTGCACCCAGAGTGCTGCCTGCAGCTCAAAGCACACTGCAGCACAGCGCTTGTGCCCTGACCATGCCACTCGAACCCATCAAATTCAAATAAATCTTTTATGCTTTCTACTGAATGTTCTAGAGTCCCAACCTCAGACAGGGTCTCTGCAGAACCAAACACCACCAGGCACTGTGCTTGCCAGGCTCACTAGCCAAGTTTCACCCTTGCTGTGCTGGCACTACCGGTGTGCCATTTCACAACACAGTGTTCCCAGAACAGGGAAGCAAGAGAAGAGCAAACTGTAGTATTTGCAGCCCCATGATGCTCAGAGCTTAGTACCTCACTGTGGGGTGCCCCATGATGTGCTTGTGGGGACTGGCCTTGCCCTGCACCTCTTCTCTGCATCATCAAACACACCCTATCCCCACCTGGCCTTCCTCCTCAGCTCTGCCTGGCCAGGGCAGGAAGGTGCCAAAATCCAGATGCTGCAGCACAGGTAGCCTGGGATTAGGGACCTCAGGAGAGGAAAAGAACTGCTGGAGCATGCCCTGCCAGAGCAAACACACCCCACTGAAACACTGCTTCTATCATGCCCCACAGAGTGGGTTTGGGTGATCTAAGCCCTGAGCAGTGACCCTGCCCCACAAGGTCACCAGTCCCAGGTCTCTGCTGCTGGGAGCCAGTGTGGTGGCCTCATGCTCTGCTGTCCTTGCTGGCCAAAGGAGTCACACAGGTGCCACAAGGTTACAGGATCTCTCACACTTCCCTCCAGCACCTCCGGCACCCTCCTCTTCTCCTCAACCCTTAAAATACAGTTGGCTCCAGGAGCAAGGACCCCATCCACCCAATCCCATTTGGGGTGATGAAGGGCAGAACATCCATCCCAGCTGCTGCAGCTCCCCACTGCCTGCAGGAGCATTATGAAACAAGAACATAGGCCGCTCCCCACTGAGCCTAGGGCATTTGCTTCCTTCCAGTCTGGTATTTTCCTCCTCTATTTACTTTTTTTTTTTTTTTTTTCCCTTCACTTTTATTTTAAACTTTTTTTTTTAGTGTAGCCTCAAGGGGCGTAGAGCCATGGGAGGAGCAGGGAAGTTATCAGCCGGGAGATACCAGCAGCATGATTCACTGCCTGGCCCCCCCGGCAGGCTGCTGCAGCCAGATGGGTGCCTTCCCTGCCACAACAGTGAGGTGCTGCATGTTGACCCCCTGCACCTGTTCTGTCCTTGCTGCCTTCCCCTCTCCTTGCTCTCCAGTCTCACCATCCCACCCCAGGAGCGTGGGAGGCAGTGACACAGCCCTGAGCCTCAGTATGGCCATGGGCATGGGGCCAACAGCCAGGATTCCCACAGGATGGATGGGGTCCAGCATGCACCTGGTTGGGCAGAAGCCTCAAGCAGCCACTTACAAGCATCTGGGGTGCCCACAGTGAGGTCCCTGCCTCCTGCTAGTCTGAAAACACCTTCTAGGACTGTTATTATGGGATAGCAACGGAGCAATAGGGAGAAAGTCTTGCATAAGTAGACAGCCAGTACTGAGGGTCACCCTCCATCCTTCTTGTACCCTGCAGGAGTGAAAGAGCCCCAGGCAGCAGGAAGAGCAGGCTGCTGAACCTGACATACCCCATGCTGTCTCCAATCCACTTTTATTCACAATCAGAAAATAACTTACCATACAATAACACAGGCGCACACACAGCACATCCCCAGGCACCCTCCCCTCCAGCCACAATGCTACAGCCCAAGCTCTGCTGTGGCACAGGTGAGTCCCAGCCTGGGGAGCTGTGCCCCGTCTCCGTCCAGTGGGATGCTCCATCCCCATCCACCTCAGAGCACAGCCTCACACATGGCCAGAAGAACCTGTGCACTGTGCCAGTGCATGTCCCCACCCTTCCCTCCCACCCTGGCCTCCCCATGCCCTGCTGTTCCCCAACCCACCCCATGCTGTCCCACTGGGTGCCAGTGGGCACTCCCTCACCCTGTGCCCACCCTCTGCCCCCCTCAAGTAGTGCTGGTGTCGGCGGTCTGTACAGCATGGCCATGTGCTCCCCGGGGCTGGGAGCCTTGGTGCTCTTGTGTGGGGCCAGGCAGGCAGCAGGCAGCGGGCAGCCCTACCCTCCCCAGGTGACGACAAAGTGCTGATTTCAGAGGGTGCCAAGTATCTCCTCTTTTGCTCCCCTTGGAGCAGAGGGAAGTGGGTACCACGGCTCCATCTCCCCCTCAGCGCCGATCCCTGTCTCCCTCCTCCAGTGTGGGCAGGTGTATGTGTCCGTGGCACCCTGGGGTGGGCACCCATCCCTACCCAGCTACTTGCAGACACTGACCCACTCAGTGATGCGGCACTCCTCGCAGGCCACAAAGCAGCACCAGTGGAACTTGCAGTTGCAGCGCTCGCTGCGTGTCTGCCGCAGGATGTTGTGCCCGCGGCCGCAGCACAGGCTCTCGCAATTGTCCATGCCTGGGCTGGTCTTGTTGCACAGACGCCCTTGGGTGCCCAAGGAGTCCAGGGCCGGTTCTCGCTCGCAGAAGTCAGGTGACTTCTCAAAGTAAACCAGCTCGCTGATGCCAGCCCGGCGGCGATGCCGAGCGTGGCCCGGCTCCAGCTGCCCAGCGTTGCGGTTGTGGGGCCGGATGAGGGTGGCCCCATAGAAGCGGTCCTTGAGCAGGGATCCCACCAGGCGAAACTCAGGTGTCACCTGCCAGCACGTCTTCAGCTGGCAGCTCCCTGAGGTACCGTGACATTTGCACTTCCTCCTCATGTTGTCCATTACCACCTGGGCAGGGAGAGAAAGACAGAGAGGTTTAGCACGGAAGAAATAATTTCTGTGGGCCAGAGAAATCATCATGGAGTTCTCTGTGTATTGGCACTGTGTGAACACCAAGGGCTGGCATGGGCATCCACTCTAGAGCTGCAAAGCCTGTTGCTGTGCTCAGTGTCACCCACATCCCACACCCTGTCCCTTTCCATCCTGGCAGTACCAACTGGTTTTCGTACTCTAGAAAGGGATCAGCACCCAGAGAAGAGCATGAGCTGCCTAACCACAGGGAGGAGGAGCCTGGATCTCACCTTCCATTTCTACATGGCTCCATCAGCATCAACCTCACCACGGAGCCCATTTAAAAGCCAGCAAGGCCACATCTTTGCAGTCTTCTTGGAACCTCTTAGCACAGGAGCACTGAAAGCAGAACAAGAGGGAGTGGTGCTTTCTCCCTCCATAAAGCCTAAGCTCTGGGAATCATGGGAGCAGCTCCAATTTGAGCTCTTCCCTGCTTTCTCACAGAAGCCCTGGGTGCAGCTTTGGGGAGGCTGAGGCACTGCCTCCCACCATAACCTGAATTTCAAGCAGGGATCAGGATGAGCACAGCCCCGAGTTGTGGTTTTGCAAGGCCACAGTGAAGCCTCCACACGTCTACGCTCCACAAGGGCCAGGGTGCATGGTCCATGGTTTGGGCTGGCCCCCGAGTGTGGTTCATGTAGAGTCAGAGGACAGTGTTGGGGCAAGGAGGACCTTAAGGTCTCAGGACAACTCTGTTGAGCCCTAAGCTGTATACTGGGGTCCCCCATATCCCCTGTCCCTGCATGGGATGATGCTGCTGCCATACCAAGAGAAACAGCTCATGCCCAGCAACCTCCAGTCACCAAGTGGCCACATATCTTGGAAAGAGGCAGTTTATACCATCCTCTGCTCTGTCCGAACAGGGATTCCCTGATGGGCCATGTGTTCCCAGAGGCTCCAGTAAGTACCTTTCCCATTGGGACACCTAAGCCCTGCCAGGAGCTGGGCTGGGGCTTGCAAAGACTATTGCAGACTGATCTCTCATCCAGGCCATGCCGTGGGGCTCATGTGGAGCTGCACAAGTTCCTGTCTCATGATGACACCTGCCTGGCCACCTGCTTCATACATGACATGTTCTGCCTGCTCCTGTCCTCTCCATGGAGGAACATGTATCCAGGAGTGCCTGGTTTTGGTAGAAGTGGGTAGTTTTTACTTCTTGTTTTCTTGTTTTTGAGTAAATCTCCTTGTTGCTATGCAGTTATGGTAATGAAGGCAGGTCAGGGAAACATGCCTGGAGCTTGGGGCACACAGTAGAGAGGTCTGGGCTGGGCTGGAGTTTGGCTTTCATCCTGCTAAGAGTCCTGTCTCCTGCCGGGAACAGCCTCCATCTCAGAGGTAATGAGCTCCCCAGCCTCTCAGCCATGCCCTGGGTGTGCCGGCTGGGAACACCAGCTGCTTGCCATCATCCACAGGAACACACTGGCATCAGGACCCCATCTTTTCCCATATCCCCTCCCTGTTCCTTTGGCTGGACATGGGAAAATCTGTATGTAGGGCTGCAGCTGGGATGGTCACTGCCTGAATGGAGGGAACAGTGGCCTGACAGCTGGACAGGAGCTTGCTGGAGAAGGCAGTGGGGTGTGTGTGCCATCTCCATCATCCAAGCCATCACCATTGAGCATCCTGAGCCCCAGGCCTGTAGCATCCATCCACCCTTGCCCCAAGATGGCATGTTTTCTCCCTGCACGGGCAGTTCAGTGGGGACAGAAGCCTGCCAGAGCAAAGAGACACAAGAAACACCCATCTGAGCCTCAGCCCCATGCTTTTGCCATGAGATATCTTCCACGCACCCCTACCTGGCCACGTTCTTCCCCTGTTTCACAGACACCCAGGTTCGGCACATGCCTGGACTCGCTGGTGCTTTCTCTCGCACATTCCCAGCTCCTCCCAGACAAGCTCATAAGAGCTTTATCGTAGGCCTTTGTTGTTGAGGGTAATGGGTAGTTCTTGGCTGCCTTTCATCCTCTACTGCTCACTGCTCTGGTGGTTTAGGAGGATCTACAAAGCTTCTTGCTCGTTTCTGCTACTCCTCACTTGGGGAACTTGCTCCCTCCTAGGGATGCAGGACACTCAACTCAAGACCAAAGTGACCACTGCCACCACTGGAGGATGCTGCACATCCTCTGCAGCTGCAATATCCTCCCTGGCTTTATAGGTGGATGCAAAAGAAAAAAAAATCCAGATGTTTCTGCCTGGTTTCGAACCAGGGACCTTCCGCGTGTCAGGCGAACGTGATAACCACTACACTACAGAAACCCACACCTTGATTCTTGTGGATGTGGCCATTGGTGGGATTGTCACCTCACCCTTGGCATTGCAGGTTCTGAGCTGCAAGCCCAGCTTACCCATGCACAGAACCCTGTCAGAATACACAGGAACTATGGAGAGGATGCTGGAGAGCTCCGAGTACTGCAGCTGCTCTCTGCATGGAGAGGGATGCCACATGGTCAGGCATATGTGGCCACATCACCATTCTGTTCAAGGGGTTCAAGCCTTGTGTCTTGGAAGGCAGGATCACAAAGCTGCTGCATCCAGTACAGACACTCCTTTCTTGGGAAATCCCAACAGATTGCTCCTTATTACATCAAAAAGATGATCCTAGGAGTGAGGAGGACTTGGGCAGATGTGCACCTCAAGGCCTTGCTAACACAGCAGGCGAAGAGATGGAAAACCCATCCCCAGGCAGCGTGTATGGCCAGGCCCAGCTCCAGCAGAAAGCACGGCACCAACAGGCACAAACCAGGCACAGTATCATCTCCTTGCTTCACTGTATGGCACTGACTACCATCACAACTTGACCCACATATGGCCTCACATCTTCATTTCAACAGGGTCCCTGAGCTGGACAGCCTGTCCAACCTTTGCTTCCCCACCAGTACTGGTATCATCCATTCCTTTATCCTGTTGTCCTTCTCAGCTCCTAGGCTTCTTCCATCAGTCAAGCTCTTGTCTCAGAAGCCACAAGAGCTGACATTACCAGTCCTGTGCCTGCCTGCCCTTGGGGACAAGAAGACCCCATGCATTTTAGCTATTGCTGGGTCCCACAGGCACCACATGGTAACATCCTCCACGAAGTAGATATTCCTCTCTCACCTTTCCCTCCTTCTGCATGAGGCTGTGAGGCTTCCTTTTGGAAATGGGCAATACAACCTCCAAATTTCTGAGCACTGCCAAGGGTCTCAGTGGTTTGAGGTATAAAGAGCTGAAGAGGACCCAGGGTGAGCCCTGCAGACAGAACTGGGATGAGGGTCTTGCCTGGCTCAGGACAGAGCAGCCTGAGGAAGATTTCACTGTCTGACATTGGATGATCCTCCACCACACGCAAGCGAGGCCAAAGAAGCAAAAAGCTCTGGCTTTCCCCAGGCATTTACAGGTTGACCAAACTGGGACAGTTTGGGGAGGCAGTAAAGCTCATCTCCAGCACCAGGGAAGGGCACACATCAAAGCCCTGCTCTTCAGCATCCCCATCTCATAGCTGCCTTTAAACATGCACAAAGTAAGAGGGACATCTAAATGTCTGAGCCATATCAGGAAACACTCCTTGTGGAATTCTGATCTTTAATTACTTATTCCCACAGCCACTACATACTCCCCTGTGCTGCCCTGGCAGTGTGTGGCTGGGGGTTTGAGGGCAAATGTCCCATTAGATACATGGGATGGGGTAGCAGTGAAGTGCTGCAGCCTTTCTACCCCTCCTGCCTGAGTGCTGCTGGTATCCAACGTCAGGTTGCTTCTAAACACAAAGCTTCCAGACAGTACTAACCGGCACCTTTAAAGAGACCTGACATCATGAGAATGGGGAGGCTGCTCTGCATGCCTGGACAGGCTTCAGTACCCCCTCAGAGGTGGGGGACAGGGCATGGGCTGTCACAGGTGGTCTGAGCTCTGCACCACCTGAGGATGCTGCACTTCCCAGCTGCCACAGGAGCCAATTGCCTGGTTCAGTCACACTCACATCTGCTTCCTCAGGGCACCAACTCCCTCTCTGGAGGCAGAGCTGTGTCTGGGTGCTGTGGAGCTGGTGCTATGCCCAATCATGCTGTGTCACATCATGCCAGTGACTTTGTCCTCTCTGTCTTTAGCGTTTTCCCACTGCAGTTGCCTGACACCAGTTCACTCAGTCCCTGCTCAGAGCTGGACACATTGCTGTACCACCCCTGTAGCACCACTGCAGCCCAAGCAGGTGACAGTGGCCAGTGGCAGGGGCACAGGAGCAATACTGGGAGAGGCCCTCCTAGAAGAGATGCTCAGCAGCAGGGCTGTGCCCCTGCCTTTGCTCCAGGCAAAACTGGGGAACCGGTGGGCATTGAGGGCATTCCCAGCCTCACATGCATGTGCCACCACAGGCAGCATGAGCCACTCACAGGCCTCTCGCACAGGTCCCTGCTCTCACCACCCCACACCCCTGCCCATGACCCCTCTCACCTGCCGGCCCACACGGTTGTTGTGCAGCCTCATCCGGGAGTGGATGTCCCTGTAGGTTTCCCGGGAATCAAGGAAATCCTTGGAAAACTTCTCCCCATAGTCCACATCAGGGCTACACCCTCCCCATTCCCAGGAGTCCTGGAGGCCGGGGGTCTCAGCCGGCATGTGCTCCATGTGCACACCATGCACCATGCCTTTGCCGCGGTTCATAGCCTCCAGCTGAAGACGATGCAGCTTGCGCCGAAAAGCCTCCTCATCGCCCCGGCGCTTCTGGTCACAGCCACAGGCCTGCAGCTTGCCAAGGGCACAGGCGTTGGAGACAGCATGCACCACGCCAGCTGCCGCAATGGCATAAGCAAAGGCGCTCTCCCGAAAGCCTGTGAGGAAGGAGAGAGCAGGGCTCAGGCTGGGTGGTGGGACCCTTGGAGACAGCTGGATGAGCCCAGCATCATGCCTGGGTGTAAGGAGTGGGAGGTTCAGTTTGTGCCTTGCCTTGTCCTAATGCACCATGAGCGAATCCTCACTCGATGCTCTCCAGTCCCATTCTCACAAGAACACATTGGTGCCCTGAAGTCCAGCCTCGCCCTGGCCAGGACCCCAGCTATCACCATCACCCTGGTCTCAACATCACTCTGGGAGATGCCAACATGGCATTGCTCTGGCATCAGCATTATGGGAACAACATTATGGGAAAGGCAGTGTCTCCTTCCTCCTTCACTCAGAGCTTCCCACTATACTGAATATAATGCTGTCTGGGAAATACTTCGATGGAGGAACCAGCCATTCCTGCTTATTCATAGAGCACAGAATCAGGCAGTAACAGGGGCAGACAGCACTGTCTGTCCAGTCCCATCCATCTGCCAATATGCCCCATCCCTCCCTGAGCCCCGCCAGCTCCCACAAGAAGCTCTAAATGTGACACTGTACTGGAAAAATCAAACATCCCTAGTTAAAGCATGCTGTGACCACACCAAGTACTGCCAGGGCCAGCAGCTGGTTGTCATTAAACACCGGGGAGCAAGGACATCGGCAAGTGTCATTAGCTGGAGGTGGGGTGGGGTGGGGACAGGGATGGGTCCCACAGCAGGGGCTCCACAGGGCTGTGAGTGGGGGCTGCCCAAAGGCTGCTTGGATTCTCTGCAACTGGGCAAAGAGCCTCCCCTACCTGGGAACTTCTATTTTATTTTAAATGCAAATACTTCTATTCGTGGTTCTTCGGTCAAGCAGGGAGCCTGCAGCGCCCTTTGCTTCAGCGCACAGTGACCAGCCCCAGCATGAGGAAGAGAAGGAGGGAAAGCCAGATTTTGTGCTGTGGTTTCACACATGAATAAATAAATAGCTGGAGTTCACCAGCATCTCTCCCTCCATTGGACAAGAGCAGCTTGATCAGCCTAGACTGCTTCAGCTGAGTAGATGAGAGGTTTTAGCATGTTTGTTCCAGCAGATCCATGCCATTAAACTGAGGGAGCTTGAGTGAGCACTCCAAAGCACAGATCTCAGGCAGGGGCTCTGCCAGCTCCCTGACTGTGCTGCAAAGTCACAAGAGGTGAGAGCACAACCACTCCCCACCGCTGTCACCAGCAACTGGCGATGCTCCCCGTCACAGATGTCTCCTCGGTGGTTCGCTGCCACCCGCTGAGCAAATGCTATGATCTTATTAAAGGAAAATGAAACGCGGCTCAGAAACCTGCATTTAAAGTCGTGCTGCTCTTTTGTGTGTTAATTTGACACTGCTGCATTTAAAAAATTAACGAGGCACTGCTTAAAAGCCAGCAGGAGCCTCTCCCAGCTTCCCCTCAGTGTGGGACAACCTTGCTCTCAGCCTGCATCTTTCCATGCACAAGTTGAACAACATTTTTCAGCAGGCAGGTAATGGGGCTGCTGGTGCATACGTGGCACAGCCTCCTTGGGGAGTGCGCTGGCAGGCAGAACCTGCAACACACCCAAATCATTGCTAGAGCAGGACAGTCCAAAACTGGGGAACTTCAGCCCCCAGGTGAGTGATGCAGGATGGAGAAGAGGCATAGGAAGGTCTCCAGGATCTCCAAATCCCCTTCATATCAGTTCTCTGGGTCAGCTCCAGCCCTTCATGAGTCAAATCTGGGCATAGCCTAAGAGCAGGGACCTGCTACTGACTCCCCAGTTTCTCATACAGCCAGTGGCTGGGATGGTGACAGCAAACCCTTAACTTGTGGAACGCTCTTGTCTTGGCCCTGCCTTTCCGTTGGCCTCTTTCTCTTTTCCCAGACTAACGAATTATTTTCCATGCAGTATCACCTTAAAGTTCCCTTCTGGAGCCCAGAGAGAAGCTCTACCCCACCCATTCTGTCTAGCAAGCCCGTCTCCTTACAGGTAAAGAGGCCAGGTTTGTTTGCTACCCTTCACAGCTGGGAAACCCTTGGAGCCAAGCCCCAGCCCTCCCCCTTCCTCTGCTGTTCTCCAGCCATGCACTGATTGTATGAGGCTGGTCCACAGGACTTGACATCCCGGAACTCTAGAAGTCTTGGCCCCATCTCACCATGGCTGTATCCCAGCAATGCCAAAGCCCAGAGCATTGCAGCAAAGCAGCAACAACGTGGCTGCAGATGACAACCAGCAGCCTCATGGGCTTGGTGAAGGTAGGAGCTTCCAGTAACAACAGATGAGTGTGGCACACAGCACCGGCCTCAAGCCCTTCAGGGGTATCCCCAGCCACCTAACACCTCAGCAATGATGTTTGAGTCACCAGATCCCTCCAGAGACCACAGAAGAGACTGTAGTTGTGGGAGGTGTGTGAAGTAATGCATCCTGCAGGGAAGAGGGAACGGAGGACACCACCCTGATATCACCGTCAGCATCCAGCTGGCCATGTACATAAAGGACCACGTTAGGCAAGGAGGATGCATCTGAAATCTTAGCCCCAGGTCAGATGCCAAAGCAGTTTTCTTAGCAGGAGAAAGTTTTCCCTGTCCAGATGCACCTACGAGGCAGACCCAAATTGCCAGCTGTCACTGGCTCTGCCATGGATGCTGCAGTTTCTCCATTGGTCATGTGGATGTGGGATAAAAGCAATAGGGCTGGCTCAGGCATGGCTGTAGGCTCCATGGTCTAGAGACCAGAGAGAGCTCAAGTCATGGCCTTCCTCCCGTAGCTCATCACTGCGCCCAGGCAGTGGCACCCCCACTGCAGCACCTGGGTGGCAATGAGATAGCCAACTGGACAGCTTGGTCAGGACACACCCTGGAGTACCCCAGGGATGCTCAGCTGCCCCATTTATGGGCAGTAACCCCCAACAGTGAGGGACAGCTGCCAGGAGCCACAGGCACATTGCCCTGGCCCCACTGGCTGGCAAGGTGGAAGAAAGCTTCTCCCACCACCTCCCGTGAGGCCTGCAGAGATGGCCAGTTTCAACATGCTGCTTCTCCCCCAGCCCCGCTCCCTCTCCTCTCCATAATTAAACTGCAGGTGAACCTGCCAGGGTCTGGCTCAGCGCCAGGCACTAAATGCCTCCCTGCAGATCCTGACTTGCCTCCCTGCACCTTCATGAGCATGCCAGGGACAGCCTGCAGCCCTCACTCCCTGTCCGCCCATGGCATTCTGAGCCGTCAGCCCTCACCACTCTGTGGAGGACCACAGCCCCACAACTCTGGAGATGAACTGCCCTGGCATCAGGGTCTCACTTGCACCCATTGGCTGGGTAAGATCCAGGGGATGGAGGCACATCCAGGGGATGGGAGCACCCCCAGGGATGCAGCCAAGCATCTGCAGCCCCCACATGCACTTTGGGGCCAGTGCGGTCAAGCACTTGGCTTGCCTAGGAGTATTGAAAATGCTGCCAGCAGCCCATCTGCAGCTGTGCCAGACCGAGTGCTGAGGTCTGAAAAGCTGGGCACTGGGGTCCTGAGCTTGGCAGCGTCTCCCTGGGCAGTTATAACAGCACCTGCCTCCTACAGCGGATGGCAAAGCCTTCCCAGGCTCTGGTTTGCAGCTGGATGGCCCCTAGCACCTGGTGTTTCTAGCTTTGCAGGGAGTTCCTTCCATGCTGCTGTAAGAAATCAAGGTTTGGCCACATAGCTCACTTGGCACCAGGGAGACCTTCTAAGGAAGGCACAGGGCACGTAGTTATCACTTGTCCCTCCAAAGGCTGTACAAGGAACTGAGGGATACTAGACTCCAGAGCCATGCACCCTCAGGAGCCTTGAATGACATCCAGCCCCTCTGTGGAGGTCCCGTTTCTGCCAGAGCACCATATAAGATGGAGTTGGGATGAGCAGAGGGGAATGCTCAGGGAAGAGGGATCCCTTAGCATACATCAGAGAAACCCTGCCCTCAGAGAAACCCTGCCCAGCAGGTGGACAGTCCCAGCCCTGCTGGCAGTGAATGTGTATCAGACAAGTACAAGGGCTCAGTGACCCACCACCACCCTCTCCAAAGAGCTGGACACGACTACACTGCTCACATTTGGAGCAGGAGCAGGGGAACTGTCTCCATCACTGATGAAGATACAGCCACTTGCCCCCACCTCACTGCTTCATTCTACCACATCTGCCCCTGGAGCCAGGAGAAGATGTCACTGCTGGCCAGACTAGCATATGGAGGGAGAGGGAGTGACTGCAGAGACAAATGGGACCAGGAGCAGGACTGGAGGGTGCTGGCAGGTGTGATAGTGCCAAGGAACGAGCAGGAGGGTGGTGAGGATGTAGGCAACCAGCTGAGCAGCCAGGGAAGACAGGATGAGGATTTGCAATGCTGAGCCTGGATGCACACAAATGGGACGTGGATCAAGGAAAATGGAGGGGGGTGGGGGGTGGCAGGCTGGGGTGCTGATGGTGGTGGAGACTCAGCAAGAGGTATAAGGGACACCACAAGGGTGCAGCATCAAAAGACCAAACTTGAAAAACTCACAGTCCATGGAAGTGTCTGAAAAAGAACATGGGCTCTGTAAGAGCATGGATGGTAAATCCCCAGGCTCCTCCTCTGCTTATTCTTCACTAACCTGTTGTTGTGTCTCATAGCTACTGTGCCCTTCACCCCAAGGACTGCTGCATCTCCCTGCCACCTCTGACAGATCTGTGTTCTGCCCAGGTTGCTGTTAGCATCCCTGTCCTCAGCTATGCTAATGAGAAGCTACTGTCCTCTGCTCTGTCCCCAGGGGATAACACACCTGGGTCCACCAAGTGTCTAGATGCTGGACAGAGCATGGGACAGGCACCAGCACTGCTCCCCAGGCAGCTTATGCCCATGCTGGGGAAGACAGAAGGGATGCAGGAGGACGGGGCAGAGGTAGGGAGCAAAGACAAGCGGGAGAGCAGGAGGGAGAAGCCAGCTACAAATAATTTAAAGTGAGATTCACGCACGGCTGAACTGATGGCAAAAGAAGTGGGAAAAGGAATGAAAGATTAAAGGGGTCTGTCACTTCGGGTTACAAACAATGATCCTGCAAGCACGTTGCATTCCCAGGCACGACAAGGATGAGGCAGGGCACAGAGCAGAGACCCGATCCCCAGGGGTCAGATGCATTAATGCCTGCTGCACAGACCCTGCAATCCTCGCTTCCACCGCTGCCTCTCCTCTGGCTCCAGGCTCAGGAGATGCACCCAGCATCCCTGTTCTGCTGGCTGTGTCTGTAACAGCTACAAAATGGAGCTCAGAGCCCCAGCTCCGTTATCGAGGGGCATAAGTGAACAGCAACCGGGCCATAGCACCATCCTCAAGGCTTGCTCCACACCAGAACAGTTCCGAGCAACTGCAAGGGATGGTCTGGGTGATCAGGTTCATCCTGCACCCTCTGCTGCCAACACAGGAGTGCCAATGTGTTCTGCTACTGCAGCCTATTTCTATCTTTCCCCAGTGCTAAGTGCTGGGTCTTCATCCCAGGGAATGGGATGCCACCTGTGCTTGGAGTCTGGACTGAGCTATACCCAAGAGCTCAGGACTGGGGCAAGACTTCAGGGACTGTGAGAGTTCTTGTATTCATCAGTCACGACCCTGAGAGCAGGAAAGGATGCAGTGCCACGTGAGACACAAGCGAGCTGCATGTCACCAGCCACCACCAGACCTGGTGGAACTGAGGGAGGGATAGAGAAGATCAATGCTCTCTGCAGGTGAAGCTTCTCACCCAATTTCATGGGACCCAGAGCACAGAAGCTCACTTGGATGTACAAGCAACTTGAGCCAGTAAGTCAGTGTCTCCTGCTGCCCAAGGAGACTAGAACTGAACCACATTCCTCAGAGGACCTGGAAATGCCTTGATGCTTATCAAGGCTGACAGTCCCCATCCTCCCTGCCAGGCCCTAACCTGGGCACTGCTCACGGAGGGAAGAGAGCCTGCCCTTCTCTAGGCACCAGTGTGCTACCAGGGCAGCATCCCCTTCAGTGAAGCTCTGTCCATCTGATCTGGACACATGGGAAATCTTGGCACCAAAACGCTTCTGCACTCCCCTCTCCAGCCACCTACTCAGAGCTGCCTGGGGGCTCCTGCAACCACATCTCCTCAGAGGCATGTATGTCTCAAGCTGCCAATTTCTCCTCTGAGACTCAATTGACAGTACCAGATGTGTTGCAAGATGTGGAAGGATGTTTGGGGAAAGGGGAAAGGAGGCACCTCTTTGTTTGGCATCAAGCTAGGAGGGTCCCAAAAGGGTAGGTAAGCTGCATCTTTGGTAGTTTTCACCTTCCTCGGGATCTGGAGGAGTCATTCATTTGCTGGACGCCTTGCCTGCCCTCAGCATCCTGCCACTGGCATAATATTGTCTTCTCTTGTCCATTGTCTGGGGCAACAGGCACTTTGAAATGTGCTGAGGCCCATGCTTCAGGAAGGGTACTTAGGTGAAAAGATACATCCAAGTCCTACAGAAGGTTCCATCAGATCACAATCCTGATCTGCACTGTGCAGGAAAGCCCCTCTCTGAGTGCATTCCTGAGACAAGGAGAATCAACCACCAAGGCTCTGATATAGGCAGAGCCATCCGTGCCTGAGGGAGATGAGGATACCCTGGCACCAGGGCTTGACAGCCTGTGGAGGGCTGGGAGACCTCTCTCAGCAGTGCAGGTGGAGGTTCTGAGGAAAGGTGACTTCCAGGACAGCCTGTTTCCCTGTGCCACCATGTTCTAGGGTCACCCAAAACAGAGGGCCCTGATCTGTGAACTGTGAAGCCAACACAAAGGCAGGACACTAGGGTGATGGGTTCACAGGGTGTTTGTGCTCACTGTGATGCACTGAAACACCACCCTCAGAGCAGGAATGAGCCATGATGCTCACTGCATCCACCAAACCAAAACTCAGAGCACAGCATCCACCTTCAGACCGACAAACTGTGCTGCATACCCATGGCACCACTCCAAACATCACAGCCTACATCACATGGGGAAAAGATGTCAGAAAGCAATGGGGCCTGGAAGGAGCCTTGGGAGCAGCTGGGGCTGCTTGTAGGTACAAAGATGCGTGGAGAAGAGCATAGCTTTGCCATAGTGCAATGTTGCCTGGTCTGGCAGACCCTGAAGTTTCTCAAGCTCTGCCTGTCTTCATCCATGGGGATGCTGAAGAGCTTACCCTGTCCCCTGAGCCAGGAGAGAGCTGTACAGGGGCATATGGGGAACCCATAAGGGCTCCTGAGAGCAGTGAGTGGGCAGAGGAAGAGAAGGCACACTGTCCAGCCCTTACCTCTGCTGAAGATGATGCTCTCATAGGGGATCTTGTTCTTGGTCTCGAGGCTAGAGCAGTTCCAGCGCTGGTCCCGGAATTGGTGCTGACATTCATGAATGGCAATCTGTATGCCCTGGATGGCCGAGGCAGTGACATCAGGGTGGCGCACACACACCTCCAGCTGCCGCCGTGTCAGCCCCGGCAGGGTCAGGCACACCGTGTTGGCGTTCAGCACCGGTTCTGATGGTAGCTTCAGGCCCAAGATCTCATTGGAGCAGGAGCTGAGAGGGAAAGGGAGACCCATGAGCTCAGGGCAAGCAACGTGCCAACTGCTTGCTTTCCGTTCTGGAAAAGCAAAAACTTTAGGGGGGCACACACGGGGAGGGAAGATGCTCCTCAACCCACACTGTGCATGCTCTCTGTAGAGATGGCACAATGGCATCTCAGCCAGGCAGAGATGTTCCAGCAGCACTGGGGCTGCAATCCTCTCCAGCCATGTTGGCACAGTCTGGACTCCTTGGCAGCCTGTGCCCAGTGGCAAGCAAATTTGGCCCTCCTGCCTCTGGAGCCCAGCATCTCCAGTGGCTGTACCCTCTCTGCTTGCTCCCCCATGGATCTTCTGCCCTCATCACACAGTGCAGACTCTCAGGCACAGACTGCATCAGCTAGTCTGCCCCATAAAGCATGGGTTCTCTCTCCCTTGGAGAATATGGAGACCCCAGAGCAGGAAACCCATCGCAGGTCTGGCTCCATCCCTGCTGTTGACTGATAGCCTCCTCACATCTCTCATATTGCCCTGGTACTGCTTGGTCTTCAAAAGAAAGGTAACCTTTTTCTGCCAGCTTGTCTGGGAAATTCAGAGACAAAGACCCTGCTGAACATCCTCAAGCTCTGACAACAATCCCAAATCCACCATCATATCCCAGTGCCACTAGAGCTCAGGCCTGTCACCATAGAAGCACAGAGAGCAGCAGATGGAGAGGAGGAACATGATTTGTGGCAGGGAGGGGTGCAAGTACTTATACCAGTACAGATGTTTCCGGGGGAAACAGGGAGGTAGATAGTGTCCAGGGAGATGGACAAAGCATGTCCAGAGAGAGATGACTGGAGTTAAGACAGTGGTACACAGGGCAGACAGATGCTGACAGGAGGATGGAAGGCGAGAAAAACATTTGCCCAGCTCCAGGGAATATTTTGAAGGACTCTGGGATCCACAGTGTCCAAGTAGAGGGCCTACAAAGTGAGCAGCAGGCAGCAGGATGCCCAGCAGCATCTTGAAGCAGGATTACATCAAAAGCTCAGCACCACTTTGCTCCTTGCTCAAGACAGCTTAGTCCCCACCTAGAGCTCTCTCCAGGCAGGCCCCCCTCTTCCCTGGAGAGCCAAGATCTGGGTCCCTGGGAGGAGCTTAGAGCCCTTTGAACCTTGATCACAGAAATTACACTTGGAGGAGGACGCTGAAGGAAGGACTGCAGCTGCCTTATGCACAATTAGGTCTTGAGAAGAAGAAGTACTCTCTGCTCCCCCATATCCTGTGAGCCTGATGTAGCCTCATGGACAGAAGCAGCTCTTGAGGGTCAGGGATGGCCCTCCCTAGCTCAACACTCATCCAGCTCTAGAGGAGGGGCTCAGCCCCAGGGTCCCTGCTGAATTACAGCTTGCTCAGGGGGGAGGGGGAACTGTCAGGGTCAGGCTGCCGCTTTCTCTATCTTCCTGAGGGGTTTTATACCCACTCCGCCACTCCCACGGGTGATGTGTATGTCTACCCTACCACAAATCCACAGTGACTCTAACAGAGAGACCCAAGGTGGAGTGAGACAGAAGAATGGAAGGCACTGCATCCCTCCAAAGCCCCTACACAAGAGAGGACATCCCCCACCTGGCTCCTACACTCATACACACGCTCAAAGCAAGCCCTAGCTGGCGGCAGATAAAGAGCAGGTCCGCAAACACCATCACCCCCAAACCAGTAGCTCCTGCCCCAAGCATCGCAAGTACCCTGTCCCCTGCCCATCCTGAGCCAGCCACAGCACCTAGCACCTTCTCCCAGGGCATCCAAGACTGTGGGGGTTCCTTCTCCCCATTGCACTTCAGAGAAACTAAGGCAGGAGTCCTTGTCTGAGGCCCCGAGAGCAGAAGGCAGGTCCTTCTGCCTCTTGCTCCACCCAGAACTCAGGGGGACCAAAGATCTGCAAGGAGCTGTCACTGTCACCCTCTCTAGGACACAGCGCTCCCCTCAGCTCTCTTCCCCCTTGAAATCTGGATTTAAACTTGATTTCACGGTGACAAGCCCCCAGGTCACAGGCTGCAGCGGCTGCTGCTTTAATTAATACAAGTCCCAACGTTAACAAATTATATTTAAAGGGGCTGGAGGGAGGGGGAAGGGCGGGGGACCCCCACCCCCAACTCACATCAGTACCAGGGTTAACCCCTGGCTGCCTGCAGCGCACAAGTTTGGGAGCGGGTGGAGGGGAGCTGCTAGCCACCCGGGGGAGATGGAAGCCGACAGGGGTGGTGAGTGTTAGAGGGCCGTTTCCTAGAAGACAGGCGACTCCCTCTTACCCTCCCTCACCTTCAGGATCAGCGGAGCCGGGCAGGGGACGCAGGAGGATCCCTCGCCCTGGTGCGCGGAGCCCAAAAGCGCTCATCCCGTGGGCACTGTACCTTACAGCAGTGGCATCCCTGCTGGCAACCCCCCGGCCTCCGCGGGGGTCCTCGGCTGCGGACTTCTCCGCCCGGGGGAAGCGGGAAACTGAGGCAGGCAGAGCGGGCGCTGGGGTGGCTCCGGCCGAGGCACAGCCTTCGGAAGCGGAGGAATTCCGCGCATCCCGGCGGGATGAGGGGCAGAGTGGGTAGGCTCCGTGCAGCCGCCCTGACAGAGCTGTGAGCGGGAACGGCGGGGGGCCTGCAACTGTACGGGGCCGAGCCAGGTCGACGAGACCACTCACCCACGGGCAGCCCGCCCCTGGTGCGGGGCTGGGCGCGGCGGCTTCCCGGCTCCCACCCCGCGGGACCGGGGCGTGCAGCGGCGGCGGCGGGGCTGGGGGCGCAGCTCCTACCTGGGTACCCAGAGGCTGAGCAGCAGCGAGCAGAGTCCGTGGGCCAGGGCCGGGCGCATCTTCGCTGGGGCAGCGGCTGTGCGGGCTGCGGGCGGGCGGGCGCCTTTGGGGCAGGGGCGGCGGGGATCGGCCCTGCTCTCTGCCCGCTTTGTTTGTTGTGGGTTGTTTGCTTGTTTGTGTTTTCCCCTCTCCTCCCTCTCACTGGCTCCCTGCGCGCCGGGGCTCGGCTCGCCGGGGCGGCTCTGCCATCCTCCCGGGATGCCCCCCCCGCNGCTCTGCCTGGGATCGCGCTGCGCTGAGCATTACTCAGCGCCCGGAGCCCGAGTCCCGACACGTCCAGACAGGAGCCCGCGGGGGAAGGACGGGGCAGAAGGGTGGCAGCGGGGCGGGGAGCCCGGCGTGTCGCACGCAGCCTGCCGGGGAGGGAGCGGGCGGCGGGGGGGGCGAGCGCCTGTCGAGGGGAGCGGGTACAGCCGGCGGGGAAGTGGGCGAGGGGACTGGGGTGTGAGCATCGTGGGATGTGGACGGAAAGGAGGCGGAGGGCTCATGACCTGGGGAGTGGGCACGGGGAGTAGAGGGGGGAGTGGGCATGGGGAGTAGTAGGGTGGACACGGGTAGTAGAGGGGCTAGCGAGGAAATGGGCACAACTTTGGGAAGTAGGGACAGCATGGGAAGTGTGCGCAGGGAGTAGAGGGAATGGGCACAGCGTGGGGGAGTGGGCACGGTATGTGGGGCAAGCGTGCACAGCGTGCAGAAGTGTGCCCAGAGAGCAGAGTAAGTGTGCATGTTGTGGGGGGAGCACGTGTGCTGTGAGGTGAGGACTGAGTGTGATGAGGTGAGTGCATGTGTCCTAGGGGCAAATGTGCAGTGTGGGGAAATGCTCCTGGGGTGCGCAGTGAGTGTGCAGGGTGTGGGTGTGCCTGGGCACTCAGGGGAGTATGCACAGCGTGAGTAAGTGTGCTGAGGGTGCAGGAAAAGGGTCCCTTGGGCACGAGGTGAATTTGAACAGTGCAGAGGAGTCTGCATAATAGAGTACAAGGTGAGTGTGCATGGCACGGGGTAAGTATACACAAGGCGTGGGGTGAATGTACACAGCATGAGCACACTCCAAGCACGGGTGAGTGCACAGCGTGTGGGATGATTGTGCGTGGCTTGGGTGAGCATGCATGGTATGGTTGAGTGTCCATGGAGTGAGGGTGCACAACACAGAATGAGCATGCACAGCAAAGTGAGCGTCCATGGATTTGGAGAAAGTATGAGTGGTGAAGGTGAGCACGTGGAGCATGGCAGTGGCTGTGCACATCTGCAGGTGTGCCCTGGGTGTTATGTGAGTGTGCACGGGGTGTAAGGCAACTATGTGCAGTGTGGGCAGTGTAAAGTGAGTGTGGTTGGGGCATAGGGTGGAAGCACAGGATGTGGGATGAGTGTGCATGTTGTGGGTCAGTGTGTGTAGAGTATGGAAAGAGCGTATGTGGTGTGGGGCACATGCAGAGTGGGTGTGCATGGCAGACAGCATGGGGCATGGAGTGAGTGCACAGAAGGAGAGGGGTGTGCATAGCATGGGGTGTATGAGGCATGAGGATGAGTGTGCCTGTGGTGTGGGGTGTCCCTGGGACTCTGAGAGTGCACAGAGGTGTCAGGGTATGCACATAGAGACTGGAGATGTGTGGCACAAATTGTGGGTGTGCAGGAAATTGCCCCTGCCAGTGCAAGGCACATGGTTCCCTGTGTGCATGGCAATGTGAGCTGGGATTGTGACTGTGTGTGCAGGCACAGTGTGACCAGATGTATCCCATATAGCCCCATTTTGGGCTTGCTCAGCCCAGTGCCAAGGAAGCATCACTGCAGGGTCTTATGCCTTTGGAAGAGCTGCAGAGATAGATCTGGCTTCTCTCAACAGGGCTGCCAAGCCCTCCCTGGCTCATTTTCCCCATGAACCCTCCCCAGCCAGGCATCAAGACTGTGCCCACCTCCTCACCACTCAGGGAACACTCAGCTTCACAGGATCCTGCTGGGCAAGGGGTCTTCCATCTGGGAGCTGTACAATGGCCTTGCTTCTGTCCTCCTGGTGTTTCCCTTGGGATGGGACGGTGACCCTGGTAAAAGTAATGAATAGTCTGTCCCAATTTGGCCCCTTCCAAGTCACGGGGACACTGTCCCCTGAGTTTGTGTGCCCACCCTTAGGCTACAGAGGCTCCTCTTGGGCACTGATAGTCTTGTGGGCAACAGGCAGTGCCTCTGCAGGTGCCCAGTGTCCCCAGCTACCATGATCCATGCCATGCTGGCGTTTGTGCCAGAAACAGCCAGGCAGCAGCTGGCAGAGCTCTCTCCCCTGAGGCAGGCACCATGTCTCCACTCTGACACAGCAGTGCTGGCGGGGTCTGCCAGGCCTGCTTGCGTGTCGGTTCCTGTTTGCACTGGGGAGGAAAATGTGTTTCCTTTGGGAAATGCATTGAAATCTGGAGTTGGGCCCAAAGGCTCTGCTATGCCTCCTCGGGACTCTGGGTATAGAGGAGGGTATCCCCACGGAGGTCCCATCTGCAGTCATGCGGGTGCTGGCTGTACTTCTGCCCAGGCTTCACTCCCAAATGGGCTTAGCTTCTGGGACAGTGGGAGAACTGGCACAGACCCATCATCTACTGTCCAACTTCCCTGGCCACACACCTTGGCAGGAGGGGAGTCACAGAGCCTTCTGTCCCTTGGACAATGCCCTGAATGCACAGAGAGATCCCACACACAGCATTATCGCAGCACCTATCCCACTTCCTCCATAGCTGCTGTCCTCGTGGATCACCCTGGCACCCAGCAAGTAATATTGGGTGTCCCACAGGAGGTTGGTAGTGATGTCAGGATTGCCGCCACTCAGCCACCCTGACAACAAATAAGACCTAGGATGCCTATCCCCTTGCTGCAGATTTTGACTGATGGGAGATGCTGTGTCAGGGCTTGGCAGAGCACGCCAGGTAACTTGTGGGGTGACACACACTGGACACCAATGTAGGAGCCATTACTCCTGTTTTCCTCACCTGCTTCCACCCAAGACCTGGCTCCCATGCTCCATGGTTGGACTCTCTCTTAGCAGGCAGGGGACAGGCAGAGAAGCAGGCTCCTCTTTCAGACAGCATTGTGACTTCAGTGTCCTCACCATCTATCTTAGGCCACCCAGGAGGTTAAACACAGCCCTGTGCTGCACCTGTCTTGGATCTACCAGAGGATGCTCCCTAGGCTCCTTTTGAGAGTTTCCTCAGTGAGAGCAGGGGTCCTTGCAATCTTCTGAGGATCCCATTTGTGTGTTTGAATTCTGTGTACAAATAAATGCTAAGGCAGATCAGAGGGGAAAGGCTTTGATCCTCCTCCATCCCTTAATGACATAATTGTTTCTAAGAGCAGTTATCTCCCTTGCATGTTCCTGCTGACTTGGGGAAGAGGCCAGCTGCTCTGTCCCACCATCTCAGTCTTCACGGTCAGGGCAGGTGGAGGTGAACACCTGTTTCCTCATGTCCCAGCAAGGTCCTGGGCTGAAGAAAAGTCAGGTGAACCCTTTGCTCCAGCCTTCCTTCTGCATCACACTGGCAAAGCCCTTAAGCAGAAGATTAACTATCTGTTGTGGTCCAGGGAACTGGGTCCTGTGAGACAGGTTCAGGCCCCTGTGATCAGGGATGGTGTAGGCAGGCAGCAGGGTTATGGTTAAGGTTTGGGTTAGGGTTTAGGGTTAGTGTTCAGGTTAGGGATTAGGGCTGGTGTTAGGTTTATGTTTAAGGGTTAAGGTTAGGTGATGTGTGGGTTGCAGTCTGCAGTGAGGCACATCGGGGTTGAGGTTAGGGGCTAGGGTTAGACCATTAGGGGTAGTTCACTAGCATTAAGGTTAACATTAGGGTTAGTGTTAGGCCATAAGGATTAAGGTTAGGTCATTATGTTTACAGTGTGTCCATTGTGGTTTGGTCACCAGGGTTAGAGTCAGCGTTAGGCCATTCAAGTTAGGCTTAGGTTTAGGGTTAGGAATAGGCCATTAGAGTTAAGGTTAGTGTTAGGGCTGGGTTCAGGTTTATGGTTAGAGTAAGGCCGTTAGATTTAATGGCTAGGCTTAGGGTTATGGTTTAGATCATTAGGATTAGAGTTAGAGTTAGGCCATTGGGCTTAGGTCATTAGGATTACGGTTAGGTTTAACATTAGGGTTAGGGTTTAGATTTACTGATAGGATTTATGGTTAGAGTTAGGGGCTAGAGTTAGGCTTAGTGTTATGGTTAGAACTAGCATTAGGGTTTAGGGTTAGGGTTAGCTGCTGTGTGGCTTGCAATCTGCATTGAGGCACAGAAGCTGTATTGGAGAAGGATAAGGAAGGAGGATTTCAGTAGGAGCCCATGCAACCAGCCATGCACCCAGCTTTCGCTGTGCTGCAGCCAGTTCTCCTCATTCCCCTGTCCAGCAGCACCCACAGGACCAGAGCAACAGCTGCGTGAGTCAGGGCAGGGTGTGGGGCCGGGCGACCCTGCCTTTTGTGGCAGTGTTAGTCACAGCGCCAAGCTGCCCTCGCCCAGTGGTACCGGAGCCCCCAGCACTGCTGTCCTCCTGCTACCTCACACCCTATGACCTGCCTGAGTCTGCTCGCCGTGACTCAGGAGCCAACCGCATGGCCACCCGGCTTGCCCGGCCAGTCCTCCTGACTGCCCAGGGATGGGGCGCTGGCAGGACGTGGGGCAGTGGGTGCGGGTCAGCTCCAGTACTGTCACTCAGTGACACTGCCCTTCACATCAGGGCGGAGAGATAGGATCCATCCTCCTCTGGCGATCCCCAGGAGCATCCTTGCAGGGAGGCAGTGGGTGTTGCAGCAGCCATAGGGTGCAAGGAAGGGGCTGAAGACCTGCTGTGTGCACTATCCCATGGGACCCTCGAATGCCACAGCTGGGGCCATTATGCATTCTCCACACCGGAGGGGACTGCTCATGCAGGGGCAGGTTACGCTCCAAACTGTTTGAGGTGCTGGTAGGACCAGGACTACTGCACTGCCTTTGGCAATGAGAGCACATTCCCAAAGGACCAAGCTGTTGGCTGGGGAAAGTGGCCAGATGGGACTGTCCTAGCATGGCGTCTGTGCGGCCCTGCCCTGGGCACCTCACCCCTGAGGGGAGGGATGCACAGCCCCTGGGATGGGTGGAGCATGCTGTTTCCCATGCAGGATGAGTAGGACATGGAGCCACCTCAGCAGCCACTTCTCCAGCAGCTCTGCCCTCCAGGGATAGGCATAGTCAAAGCCCCCTCCTCAGAGACGGAGGATGGCTGTTACCTTCATTAAAGGATAAGTAATGAGGCTGCAGGAGCAGAAGGGATTTGGGCAAGGTGAGGCAGTCAGAAACAGGAGCCGGGAGCAGGAAAAGTCTCTGCTCTGCTGTTCTGCTGGGGGAACTGAAGGATGCCCTGGGAGTGGGACAGTTCACTGCCAGCCTCCAGAGCCCACTAGCCTCACAGACACTGCTTAGTATGCACTATGGCCAGCCTCAGGATGTTGGGGTTGCACAGGCAAAGCAGGGGCCAGACATCTATGCCAGAGAGGTTTGGAGAAAAGAAAGGACTTGGAGCCCTCACGTTTGCAGGCATCATTCCCAAAAAGCTCATCTTGGGGTCCTTGCATACCCCATCTGCTGCCCCTCCAGGGCTCATGGCGACTGTCCACACCCTGCTTTGGATACCCCAGGTTCCAGCACATCCCCTTGCTGGGTGCTTAGAGATGCTACAGCGGCACTTGCCTGAACACCTTCCCTCTACACTTACCTTGACCTGCCAAAGCCAAGTACCCAACTCCCCGCTGCCAGAACCAACCACCACACACCTCATTGTCCCAGGAAAAGGGCAGAGCTGGGAGCAGTGGGATGGGGCAGGTCAGCAGAGCCCCCATGGTGGCCAGGGATGAGCTGGACTCTTCTGGGCATATCAGGGAACAACTTGACCCTATGGCTGCATGGATGACATCTGTCACTGGGAACTTCAGTTGCAGGCAGCTCCCTGGAGGGAGCAGCAGAAGCCTGGAGGAGAGTTAAAGACCTAACTGAGTTTCTAACTCTGAGAGTTAGAAACCAGGGCTGGGCATGCAGGAGCCTCAGTCAGGACCTGGCCCTACTAGCAAGACAGCCCATGCTCAGTACTCAGCAACAAGCAGGCACAGGGACCACAACCATGAGAAATGGGGTTGACAGAGGCTTCAGGCACTGCTGCTCAAACCTTCCTTTGGCTGAGCTGGTATCCTGGTTTCTCAGACTCCCCCTCACAGGCATATCTGTGTTACTCTAAAACTTTCCTAAAAAGCTTTTGGGTTTTTTTGTCTTTTTTTTTTTTTTTTCTTTCCTTGCCTTTTTTTTTTTTTTTTTCTTTCCTTGCCTTTTTTTTTTTTTTTTTCTTTCCTTGCCTTTTTTTTTTTTTTTTTCTTTCCTTGCCTTTTTTTTTTTTTTCCCTTTTGGCAAAAACATTCTGGTTTTGGTCTCAGTCCAGAGTGATTTTTATTTTTTAAAAGGTTGTTTGAATTAATCTGTCCGTCTGTTTTCAACTTGAGCAATGGAAGGGAAGATAATGTTCTTTCCATTTGAAAAAAAATAAAAGAAGCCATCAATGTTACAGAGGTTTATAATATTTTTTTTTTCTCTTTTCTTTTCTTTTCTCTTTTCTTTTCTTTTCTTTTCTTTTCCTTTTCTTTTCTTTTCTTTTCTTTTCTTTTCTTTTCTTTCCCTTCCTTTCCTTTTTTTTCCTTTTTTCTTTCCTTTTCTTTTCTTTTCTTCTCTTTTCTTCTCTTTCTTCTCTTTTCTTCTCTTTTCTTCTCTTTTCTTCTCTTTTCTTCTCTTTTCTTTTCTTTTCTTCTCTTTTCTTTTCTTTTCTTTTCTTTTCTTTTCTTTTCTTTTCTTTTCTTTTCTTTTCTTTTATCTTCTCTTTTATTTTCTTCTCTTTTCTTCTCTTTTCTTCTCTTTTCACCACAAATTTCATAAACGTCCTCTTTTTCCCTTGGGAAGATTTTGCAAGCTTTGCAATGTAAACTGCCCAGAAGCAGGGATCTGTGCTATGCACGCACATGTACAACTACACCCCCCAAATTCCCCAGCTCCATGCACTCACGCAGCCACCCTTGTGCACTCCTGGCTCCCACCAAATGCCCCCCACCCTGAGCTGAGTCTTGTCTGAGCACCACCCACAAGAGCATGGGGCTGAGAGTTTGGGGGGAAACAGGATGGCTCATTCTTACAGATACTTCTTACACATACATACTTACACACACAAACTCCCATGCGCTTTCTCCTGAGTAAAATCCCACATGAACTCGTATATATACATCCCACACACAGACAAGGCCCCATGTACAGCTCTCCAAGCAAGCCACCTGCATACCCCCAGAACCTCCATGAACATTCCCCTGCACACCTACATTCATGCAGCTCCATGCACACTCCCACTCTCATGCCCTCCTATACACCCCCATGTCTTCCCACATAGGCCCCTCTACACACACTCATGCATTCCTTCATGTTCATCTCTATACCCTTTCATACCCATTCCCATGTCCCACATGCACACCTCCACGTAGCCCTCCATACCCACTCCCATGTGCCCTGCACATCCCTCTACGCTCCATCCTATGCCCCCTGTGGACCCGCATCCCACGGATCCCCTCCGCCTTACCGCGCTTGCCGTGCTGCAGCGCCCCCTGGCGGCAACCCGCAACCGCACCGCCCTCCCCGGCCTGCATCCCGGGTTGCCACGGCGACGACAAGGATGTCGCCCCCCCATCCCGGGATGGAACCTGTGAATTCTTAAGGGGATCTTTAGGAGTCTGGGGAAACTTCTAGGAATATGGGGAACTACTGGGACACTTTTAGCGACCTGGGGAGTTGCAAGGAGAATGCTTCTAGGGAGTGCCAGAGATCCTTCTAGGAGTCTGGGGTGGGATGCCAGTGGATGGGGAGGTCTCGGGAAGCCCCTGGACATCTGAGGAATGGAGGCTACTGCCAGGGACCTGGTGAGCTAGGAGATTGCTAGGTGACTTTCCTGGTAGTTCAACTTTCTCCAGATCACTGAATCACGTACAGCTGCTGCCTGGCTACGGGCATCACCTGCCTATACCAGGGCTACTTCTGGCTACCATGGGACTGCATTTGGCTATTCCAGCCCAATGACAGCAGAGAAGAGAGGTAGGAGATTAACATCCCCCACAAGAGCTAACCCTCCTTCTCAGTTAGGCAACGTGCTTCAAGTTGCCCTGGGAGTGCAGAGGAGTCACCTCAAAATCAGTGGTCATGTGCCTCTCTCCAGATGAGAGCCCCCTGCCCCTGCACTAGTTCCATTTTCTATTTTCTTTGTTCTCTATTTTTTTATTGGTTTTTGTGGTCTCCAGCCTTCAGGAGCTGTGATTTGGGAGAGGACACAGATTGGAACCCTTACTCAAAAGAACTACTTGTCTTCCCCAGGGTTTGTCCTGATTAAGACATCCAGAGCTATATCCATGCAGCCAGGAGCATGGAACAGTTCGTGTTAGACTCCAGAGAAGGATTTTGTTTAAGTAAGATGGGCAACCTCAGATTTGAGATGTGTTCCAGTGTTTCTAATTCAAAGTGACCTGCTCAGCCTATGTGGTTCATTTCTACATCTCCCAGCACACAGACTCTGCACTTCTTGCAGAGCCCTCCAGCACCCATACATGTCATCCCTGTCACAGACATACCTTCACGAACCCATTAAGACAGGAGCAAACAAGCTTCCAGACAGACACGAATGGGGACAGGGCCACTAGCACCCACATGCTGACAATTTGGCCTGTGTGTCTACTCATGCAGACAAGTGGCCAGCTTGTTTGCACACCCTTAAGGGGCTCACATGCACAGCGTTGGGTGTGTGCACAAGCTCACATGCACGCATGTGGTTGTGAGCGTGCACAGACCTGTTACCTGTGCACACACACTGAGCTGCTTGTGTGCACAGATACCTTCACCAGCACTCACCCGGCCCCACTCACACCCACCCATGTGTTCCATGAGCAGACAGGCAGGCATATGGCTAGGATGTCCCGGGAGCCCTGTGTGCTTTGCCTCTCCCAACAGTGATGTGAGCAAGCCAGGAGGGACTTTACAGCTGACAAACTGACAGATTTAGAGGCTCCCACCTCAGCACTCTCTGTGCCAAGTTAATGGTTCACCAGGACTTCGCTTCCCCTGCCCTTCCCCACCTGCTGTCCAAGCGTGAGTAAAGAGGAACTCACTGATGGGCATCAACAGCACCCCACTGCAGCTCCCCTTGTCTTGCAGGGTGCCCAGCACTGTCAGTCCTCCTTCTGTCCTACCTGGCAGTTCCCAGTGAGCAGGACATTGCCTGCCTTGGCTAAGAGCCCTGGTAGCATTTTCAAAGAAGAGTAGACAGGCAATCCCCCCTACTTTGCATTGTTAAGTTGTGGAGGGTAGGAACAGGAGCACAGACCTCTCTGCCAAGGCTCTGATTGCTGACACCCCTCAAGGAGTCAGTCCTCTGTGACCATTGTGGCACTGACAGCTGCATGGAAGTTTTGCATGCATGTTCCCCTTAGCAGTTACCTAAACCCACATGCAAGGTACAGCTGGAGAAACCAGTTCCTGCAGGTTCTTTACAGCACAGAAGGGACCCCCTGAGAGATCTCTGGAGCCTCCGCAGGATAGCAATGGCAGCTTGCCCTATGGGCAGCCAGGAAGACTGCTCCTCACTCTGTGTTTGCCTACAAGGGGCACAAACTGATCAGATTACCAAGACATGCCTGGCACCCTGCCAGCCAGGTGAGGCTGCATATTGCCTATGGCATGCCAAGTGAATGCCTAGCATGCCATCAAGCCATCAGCGTCAGCGCCATGTGGGGATTCTCCATGCCAGACTATGCAGCAGGGATTGCAACAATGCTGACTGAAGACAAAGTGAAATGAATAGAGGATACCTTCAAGAAACTCACAGCCCATCACCATGATGTCAGAGCAGCTAGCCACACATCTTGCTTAAGGGACCATGGACTGCAGGTCACCATAAACATCCCGGGTCAGATGGCAATGGGACACAAACTGACATCCCCAAGCAACAGTGACCATGGATGATGGGAAGAGAGCACCCACCCAGCCTGGGGGCTGCAGAGTGGGGCAGGAGAGCCCTTGCACTCATCCACACTCATCTCCTGGCTCTACAACTATGAAGAAAAGCAGAGTGGATGAAAAATGAGCCAGGCTCTGCTATGGGTCCCAGCATGGCCAGCACCAACAGGAGGCTGGAGGGAATCCAACTGGTTGGGACTCTCAGCCAGGGCAGGACAACTCTCCAGGCAGTCACACCCCAGCATAGTGGCAGCGCTTCCCAGCCCTCCCCAGGAAGCGCTGTGTCACACCAGCTTTAAATAGCTTTATTAGAGGAAGCTCTGTGCCCACAGCCCCCACTGTGGGGACCATGGGGATGCCAAGCAGCCCCATGCTGTCCGTTGGGAAAACTGGGACTCCCCAGGGCACAGAGCTAGGCTCACCCATGCCACTCCTGCCACTGCCTCAACCTGTCTCTGTCTCAGAGGAGCCACAGTGTGAGCCTGGGAGTGGCTCTCCAAATTGTCCTCGCCTGATCCCAGGCCATCAGATGCAGAGGCTGAGCTCTTGACGGACAGAGCACTTGCGGCACTGCACCACGCAGCACCAGTGGAAGCGGCAAAGGCAGTTCTCCTCTAGCACCACCGTCTCCTCCCGGTGCCCTCGCCCGCAGCACAGCAAGTCGCACCCACTTGTGTCCATGGCTGTGCTGTTGCAGACACGGCCTCGGGTGCCCAGTGAGCCCGTCTTACGGTTAGCTGAGCAGAAGTCAGGCGAGTCGGCTGAGTAGATGAGGTCCTGCTTGTCTGGAGGTTTGATGTTGTCACCCACGGGGATGAGAGTTTTGCCATCATTGCCTCCCATCACCTTAAAAGCGCCATTGAAGCGCTCAAGCAGACGGTCCCCCACCTCCCGGAAATGGGGCATCTTCCGCCAGCAGGTCCGCAGGGTGCAGGAGCCTGACAGCCCATGGCACTTGCACTCTGTCCTCATGTAGCTGCGCACCGCCTGAGGAGGAGACAGCAGTGCTCAGCCCTGAGTCCCCCACATCCCTGCCCAGCAACCCTAGTCAAAACCCTGCCTCTTGGTGCTGCCCTGCCCTGGAGAGGGTGCTGGGGGGAAGCACAAGAAGTTTCCAAAGCACCTGCAAAGGCCTTTGGTGTCCATATTTTGATCAATGTTTGTGTAGATCATGGTTTGGGGAAGGTAAAAGTGGAAGGTTGAGTCGAGTGGGGCAACAGGGGGTGATGCTTGTGGAGGGCAGGGAGTGTGGGAGTCTTACCAAGCGCCCAGCTTCGTTGTTGTGCAGGTCAATAAGAGCTCGGATGTCATTTTTGCCTTTCTTGCTCTTGGCATCCATGAACTGCTGAGATTTCTCATAGCCGAATTGCACATCGTCCCCACAGCCCCCCCACTCCCAGGCTGTGCCGTCTGTGCCTGGACCTGCCGTTGGTGACGGGGGAGCCCGGCTCCGGGTCAGCTCGCAGCCACACTGCAGCAGCTCGCCCATGCTGCAGGCTTGCGTGATGGCGTGGCTCACCCCTGCTGCCGTGATGGCATACACGAAGGCTGTCTCCCGGATATCTGCAGGAGAAGGAATAGTGCCAGGATGCAAGGTCTGCTCTGGCAAATGCTCTTGCAAGCAAAGCATCCTCCCAGCAACACTCTGTGGGGACTTGGACCTCCCCTTCTTTCTCTTCTTCTGTGTTTAGTGCTGTTCCCTTGTAACATACCCACCAGTGAGCACGCTGTCTCGGACAGGTGATCTCTCTTGCAAGCAGATATGTCGAATCTGGGAGATGGCCAGGCCCTACCATTGTTTCTCCCTCCCTCTCTCCCAGGCACAGGGTCCTAGGGGCAACAGATCTCCTGCCTCCTCTTGCAAGGATGGTGCTGTCCCATAGAAAAGAGTGGCTCAGAGAGTAGGGGAAGTCCTGAGTAACCAGGTGGTACCCACAGCTTCCTCACACGACCCTGCTATGTCCCACCAAGCAGTAAAAATCCCATCCCCAAATGCAGGCTTGGCACTTAGAGAGAAGTGCTGAGACAGACACCTACCATGGGTGACACCCCTCTGCCGGGTGGCAGTGATGAAGCTGTGCTGCCTGCTCTCCCCCATTGCTGCCTGTCCCCCTCCCTCCACTGGCACAGCCTCCACCCTGCAGGATTATTTATTATTAGTATTTGCTCCTGTCTCTCTCTGCTCCGGGACATGAATTCCAAGCATCTTTCCCCTGCCCGGACCTGCCGCTCGCAGCCGCAGCCAGCAGGGGATTCTGGCAGTGGGGGTGTGGCACCCTGCTCCAGGGACTCTTGTGCTTTCCCTATCCTATGCCAGGCAAATCCCTGCCCACCCAAATGCCAGGGTAGGGTTGGTGCAGCGTGGTGACACACAAAGGGTGTCACATCCCTTCATCTCCAGCACTCTGAGTCGGGGATCTGTGAAAAGATAGGTTCAGGAGCAGCAGCTCCGTGAGGGGGTCCATCGTAATCCCATGCAGCACCTGATCCTCAGTGTTGTTGGTACGACTTAGGCACACAGGTTCCTTTCCAGCAGTGCCACCCCATGGATGGGTGTCCCCTGCCTTGGCTTTCCCGCTCCTCATAAGGCACGCAATCACCCACCTGCTCCTGCCTGGGGCTGAGAGAGTTCTCAAGAGGCAGTCCTCAGCTGGCAGAGGTCCCTGTGCCACCCTGCCAGCCAGAGCCCTGGGGGCATGCCACTCCTCTGACAGCTCCTCCAGACACGTGGCTGCCTCCAGGCCAGCCTGCCCTGGCACGCCATGCCTGGCAAAGGTGTCAGGGAGAGAAGGGAGAACAGCTGCAGTTGTGCCAAGGAGGCTGTGGCTGGGAACTGGAGCCCACTGAGCAATCCTTCTGATGGCAGCAGGGAACCTCCGAAAATACTGGGATGGTTTATTCGATTTCTCTTACAGAAGACTGCTGCCTGCTGGCACCTTTCAGTGCAGGGCAAGATCTCTAACACCCATGATGCAGCCCTGGGCACTTCGACACCTCTAACTGGGATGTCACATGTCTTCAGAGTGCCAGAGGCTCCTAGAATCACCAGAATATTGCTAATCTCTGCTGGCCCAGCAGTAAGGCTGGGCCAAACAGAATATAGGAGTTCCTTCAGCATCCCCATGCCTGATGAATTTGTCTCCAACCCAAGCTGTCACTGGGTATTTCACAACTCATCCACCAGTGTCATGCACTCACCACCCAATCAGACCCTGGCATCCTGGCATAGCCCCACACCCAAGCTGGAGCTCTGCTTGGCATAGATCCCACTCACCTCAATGCCAATGTGAAAATAGGTGACTCTAGAGGCAGGAGCAACTCTCGTGGTCCCTAACTCTTGCCCCTCAATTGAATGCATGTACTTGTGTTTGGGGAAAACTCAGACTTGCAGATCAGCTTCTCAAATGAACCTGACACCCTGTCATGGGGTAGTGTCTCCTTTGGGGCCTCAGCTCTGCCTTTCACCGGTACCCTCAGCTACTTGGGTGCCCAGGGAACTCTGCCCTTGCCTGTGCCTGCAGGAAGGCTGACCTGAACACCCTTGCAATGTTCAAGGGCATACTCACCTGCCTCAACAAGAGATGTGAAGGCTGAGGCAATCAGTGCTTGCTTCAGCACAGAGACCAACATGAGAACAGGGACAGGATTAAACTCACCACCCACTAAGTGCCTCTCCAGCCTGGGGTGCTTTGAGCATTCTGCTCTTCCCTAGCCAGCCCCTGGCCTCTCTCTTTGGGGAGTGTGGTAGGGCTTTCACATCCCTTACAGATGGGACCTGCTCATCCATCCCTCCCACTATGCCACTCTTCCTTGGGGTGACATCAGGGTGCCCATGAAGGGACCAGATGCACAGGGACAGGGGGAAAGCACTGCTCTCTCCTGATCATTATGAGAATAGGAGGGGTAGTCTACAGGGCACCCATGGGGTGAGGGTCAGCTCCTCAAGACTCTGCGCTGCCTCACACCCAGACCACTTCCCCCCAGCACACCCCGGTGTCCCAGGGGGAGCAGTAAATCACTGCCAGACGAGGGTGCATTCTTGGGCTTTGTGAAGCCCCGCACTGTCTGGGAGCATCGGTAATTGCTTCATTACAACACAGGGAGACATGTCCCGGCAGTAAAACCTCAGCGTGACTGCACCAGGGAGCACTGAGCAACCCCTAAACACACACACACACACACACACACACACACACACACACACAGAGGTGCAGGTTTGCATGCCCAGACTCTGCTCCAGGAGTCCCCAGGGAGATGTGTGACTGGGCAGCTGGAGGCTTTTTGGGAGATAGGAGGCTGAGGAAGCGCTGGCCTTACCCTGCTGCAGGATCTTGCCAAAGTACTTGCTGTGGCTGGTGCAGTTCCAACGGCGGAAGCGGAATTGGTACTGGCACTCTCGGACGCCCAGCTTGGTGCCCTTGGCCACCTCCTGCACGATCTCCGGCTCCAACTGGCACAGCTCCGCCTGCTTCCCCGCCAGCCGCTTTGTCTTTCGGCAGATGCTGTTTGGGTCCATGACCAGGGGGCTCCCCACTGCCCTGCAGGAGGGACAGCGAGCAGAGCAAAACCAGCACCTGAACCCCGGGGGGACCAGGATAGGGATGGGCATAGCCAGACCTGCTCCCAGGGACAGAGCAGGGCTGCGGGGCAGTGCAGGGTCATTGCTGAGCCAGGGTGCCAACGGGACAGGGAAAGGTATGCAGGCAGGGCAAGGCAAAAGTTATGGGGTGCCTGTATGCCGGCACCCAGGGAATACCTTGACCTGTCCAGCAAAGATGACTGGGGAGTTGGGGAGATCCCAGTTTGGGGTTGGCTGGAGAATGATGCTGGCACATGCCATTCCATTCCTGGAAGCCCCTGGAGACATCACTGGGGATGATAACAGTGTCCCATATGGCAGAGATGCTGGGCTGCTCTTTAGGTCTGGACTGACCCGGCATAGCTGCCTAGTATTGCAGTGTGATCAATGCCTAGCGTAGCTGCAGCTCCCAAAGCCCCGTGGGCACAGCAGGAAGCCAAGCCATCACTCTTGGTATGCCTCCCCCTCTCTGGGGGACTTGTTGCTCTGTCTCATGGAGATAAAATGAGTGACCTTGTTGGCAGTAAAGCCCCTTGGCTGTTTGTCAGGCTCCTATGCTCACCTCCTCATAACCATGCACTGGCACTGAGGCGAACAAAGCCACAAATGGGTGTGGTCACATGAGAGAGGGTTGCAGGTGGCAGTGCCAGCTCAGCTGATGCCAGCACAGAAGGGCAAGTCTCAGCTGAGCCCGTGTCAGAGGCAGCTTCTCCTCACCAGAATAGCTAGAACAAGGTGCCTGGCTCTCCAGACCAGAAGGAAAAGTTTGAGCATGATGCCACGCTCCTTGGAATGCTGCTGGCTACAGAAACTCCTGTACTTTCCCCACGTTTTGCCTGGAGTGCCCTCTACGGCATGGCTCATGCAGCCTCACAGCCCACCAACATCGTGCCCCGTGCCAGCACGGGTGATGCTCCAGCTCTGCCATGGACAATGCGAGTGCTGCAACGGGCAGAGGGCAGGCACACCATGCTGATAGTTTCCTGCCCACACAGCCCATCTGTTGGTGCAGAGACCATGCGTCCATGAACCACCTGAATTTAGCACACCTCAAAGACAGACCCTCTCAGCCCTGCCTCACCTCCATCACCACTCCCCTGGGCTCAGAGTCTGTCCTGCTCAATAATATTATTTTCCTGGCTGTGGATGCACACAGGACCCCAAGGCTGGGCTCGGTATCCCTCAGTACTTTGAGACGCCCAAGGACTGCAAGCCATGTCCCCTGTAGTCCCCTGGGGAGCTACACCCAAGCAACCCATGCTGCTGGCAGCCCTGCTCACTGGGGAGCACCAGCTGCACTACTGCTTCCAAACCCAGGCCTTTATAGTCTGGCCAAGCCCCAAGGGCTTGAAAAATCGCAAGCTGAATCTTGGTGTTTAACTATCTTCTGGGTTTCCTTCTCACTCTCACACAGCTGGGAAGCTGTGTTCAGGACACCAGGATGCAGGAATTCCCTTGCCATCCTGACCATGGTGCAAACTCCCTCCAAGTCTCTTTCTTGAAACTACAGGTCCTATTAGGGTCCCCCTGCTCCACACCAGACTCTCAAGCTGCCCACATCTCTTGCCCACCAAAACTCCATTTGGTTTATGGAGGATGTGCTCTCTTGCACAGTCTGGAAAAGGACTCTTTATGCTTTGGCCGAAGGTTTAAGGGGTTACACAGCAATACCAAGAGGTGCAGCCTGGAAAGGTGATCTCCATCAGGGAAACTGAGGAAAGCCTATATTGCTGCTGGGGAGAACCTATCTCCCTTTGCTTCTGGCAGCACGTTTTACTTTTCTGCATGACACACAAGTGCCTCTGCAACGGAATGGAGCACTTGGGAAAGCATCATGGGGCTGTGGCCAGGCTGGCACAATTCCCCCCTCAAGAGGGAAACTGAGGCCCATGTAGAAAGCCACAAGCGAGCCTGTCCAGTCACATCCCATGATGACCACATGGGGATTTAAACCTCCATGCTGGGCTCTGAGATCCGTCTCCTTGGGGACTGTAGGCTCCAGACATCCCCAAAGGGGCAGCAGAAGTTTGGCCCTGCTCCAGTGGGGTGGGGAAGAAGGGGAGCTGGGACAGGACTTTCATTAAGAGATGACTCTTTGTAGTCATATAGAAAGGATGCGCCAGGCCCTGGGGGCCATCAGATCAAATGCTGAACTGCGGATCACCCCGACCCGTCAGATCAGGCCGGGAAGAGGAGCTCAGCCCCGCAGGGCTGGGGGTGGTGGGTGGCTCACCGGCACCACGGGGGTCCCCACCCGTGGCCTGGGCAGCAGTGAAGCCAGCAGGAACATGCAAGGGCTCGCTGGCCATTCCGACAAGGCATGGGGTGGGCTGCTTAAGTCCTGTGCAATGTTAATTTCCGTTGGGCTCTGCTTTCTGGCACAGGGAGGCTGCCGGGAGNGGGGGGGGTGGGGGGTGTGAGGAGCTGTGGGGAGACAAGGGCAAGAAAAATGCTGCCAAACTGCTACTGCTTTGGCAAGGGCTCCAGCGCGGGGCCCAGATCTGCCTGAGCTTGTCCTGCTCCCAGGCCTCCCGCATCTACAATTAAGGTGCCCCACCTCTGCTGCCGGGCACTCCTCCCCCTGCCCTGGTGAAGGAACCAGGTCGCCAGCCTGACTCCCTCCAACCGATCCAGGGCATCTCAGCCCCCTGCTGCCTTCTGCCCAACTGCCCCCAGCGAGGCTCAACAGCATTCCTCTCTTCTGTCTCCCATGTTCTTTACCTGCTTCTGGAACTGCTCACCTCAGCCTAAATGGAGCCAGGATGGTGAGTCTCACTGTCCAACCTGATTTCCAGCACTTCTATGAAAGGAAGACAACCCACATTGCTGAAAGGGAAAACTGAAGCACAGAAGAGGAGCTGCAACCTGTTGCCAACCTACTGCTGTCACTTCTTCAACTCCCACAGCTACAGCCTGAGCCCAGTCCCAGTAACATGTAAGAAAAGGGAGTCACTGGCACAACTGATGTAATTTGTGTGATATCAATGCTGTCCTCACTGCCACAGGACCAGGGGCTCCTAAGAGCTTTTCCTACTCAGCTCATGTTCATGCCCAGCATGTCCCAGTCTGGTTCCCAGACAAAATCGTAGACCAAGATGGTCTATGGTCAAGCCTGGATTGAACAAAGCCCCCGTATACCACTTGGACATGGGGATGGTGTGGAGCAGGGCTTCTTCTAGTCCCTGCCAGTAGATCATGATTGATGGAATTCAGTGGGGCACAAGTCTGCAGGGAGCTGATGGAGAGAGGGTAGCAGAACTATGCAATGAGGAAGACAGTAGCCTTCACAAATGGCACCCACATTGTGTGCTGTCTTTGGTCATCAAGGTCCTGAAGCCTCAGGGAAAAGCAGTGGTTCTGCTGTGCCAGCTCCCTGTGGGACCAGACAGGTCTGCACCCGTTGTGTACTGGTGCCTGGGTGCTCCCAAGTGGGAAAGGGATCCTTCTGTGGGACAGCAAGGGCATGGCTTGCCTCTCATCCAGGTCTTCATCCCAGTCCCTAGAGGCCTTCGAATGTGAGATGCCAGGGTACCCAGCCCATTGCCCTGAGCCCACAGGCATTTCTTCACCTGTTTGTAGAGGTGAAATTTGCAGGATGCCAGCCCTGGAGAGCCAAATTCCATTCTCAGAGGACAAATCATCCTGCATCCCACCCAGTAGTGTCATACCTGCTGACAGCTCTGCAAAGAAATCAGATGCAAAAGGAGCCCAGCTCTTTCCAAGCTGTGCAAACAGGGCAAGGAAGAGACACACATGAATTTTCACTCATCCAGCTTTCTCTTCATCCCACGCAGGCGCACGACAGGTACCCAGCCCCTCACTCGGGGCGATGTGTGGGTGCTGCCATTAACTGGGGCAGCTGGGTGTGGAAAGCAGAGCAGGAGGTGCATGAAGGGAGTGAGTAAGCAGCAAGTCACAGCCCCAGGGGGCACAGCTGAGTCTTGGCCATCAAGAGCACCAGGGACATCAAGAGAGTTGGGAATATCATGAGTTGGGGAGAGAAAGGGGGGCCCATTCCCTGACCTCCTCCTTGGACCTCCTCAGCAAGGATGGGACACAAATAGCTGGGATGTTGACCAAAGGTAAGAGGCTTTGGCATGGCATGGTGTCAGCCCGCAGACTTGCCAGTTGCAGGGTCACACTGAGGTCGGGCACCGCAGACAGGAGCTGCCCAAACTTGTGCTGTGGGTACCAGGGCAGATGGAGGGAGCACATGCATTTAGAGGTGGTGGTCCCAAAGCTGTGTCCAAGCCCTAGAAGGGCTGGGGTGAGAAGAAATGGGTCCACCCATCCTTGATCACTGTGTCCTTCTTTAGGGTGCTGGTGGAGGCTGAAACTCGGGTGGCCCAGAACCCTCCTGCATATGGGGCATGTGAAGGGGTCGACTCTGATGCAAAGCTCAGCTGAGTCCTTCAGCTTGAGGCATTCATAGGATAGAGCTGGGCAAGCTGGGGCATCACTGCGAAAGAGTGAAGAAAACCAGGGACAGGGACAAGGGATGGCATGAGGAAAAGCTCAGTTGCCTTTTTGGGAAGACACAAGCACCCAGCTCTGATGCCAGTGCCATCTCAAAGGGCCCGAGGGAAGTATTTTCCTTTGGAAAAGTCCAGCAGGTCAGCAGGTGCTCCAGAAGGGGTACAGGGAGATGTGACCAGGATAGGGCTCTCACACTGGGAGGTGTTTTCCACCCGTTGCAGCACTGCTCTGAGGGTTATGGCACATTTGGGACAGTCAGGCAGCTTAGTCCACTGAGTACTGTGAGCATCATGGGCTGTGGGGTGGCAGGTGTGGATCAGCAGCCTCAAGGTGTGATTCACAATTCCCTCTCCAAGGCATGCAGGTAGGGCCCTCTAACCTGCCCTTACAGGCTCTAGGGCAGCAGAAGAGAATGCAAGGCAACACTAGTTGGGAAACTCACCTTGGGATATGTGGTCTCAGAGAGAATAGGGCCAGGATCTCTCAAGCATAGATCCGGCCATAGGTGGTGGTGGATGGGTCCCCCTTGAGCTACTCTGAAGGAACACCATGAAAACCTGAAGATACACTGCCCATGTGCGTGCATAGGAAGGGGACATACAGCAGGTGTCTATCCCTCCAGATTCCCTCAGACCCACAGCTTGAGTGGAGCACATCTCACCTGGGATGGTTTTCCCCCTTACTCTTCTCTTCCACTTCCTGACTGTTTTTGTCCGTGCCCATGGAGAATCAATGGGCATTTGGACACTGAGTAATCCTGTCTTTCCTCACCCCCACCCCCATAATGCCTCTGTCCCTGCCAGCATAGTCAACCAAAAACTGAATCCACAAGCTGAAGCCCTGCCCTTAACCTGATCAATGCTTCCTAGATGCAAAGTTTTCCTGCCCAATTTCCTGCACCTTCTGGACCAGCCCAGGGGACCCAGGCAATCCTTCCCTGTCTTGCTCAGGGAGGAATCACTGTTACACAAGAAGCCGGGTAAGAAACACAAAAAGATGAGGGGAGGAGGAAGAAAGAAATTTTACAGGGCTGATGGGAGCAAGGGGAACCTGTTCTCTGCAGTCTGGCATGAACTAAGGGGCTGGCAACACCTCAATGCTGCATCTTCCAATTGGCACTGTCCACAGCCTGCTCCTCTCTGCCATAGTCTGCCCCCATGTGTCTGCCCCTCTACCTCTTCTTAGCCGTAGAGGCACCGGAGGTATAGAACAAGGGTGACTGTACCTTCAGTGAGACCTCTGGGGCCATTCTACCACAATGAAGATGCTCTTTCTCAGGCTATGACATCATCAGCGTGATGTCACTACTCGTACATCACACCCAAACTCTCTTTGTCTGTAGATGTAGCTGTCTGTCAGGATCCCAACAGGTGCAGTCACCATTTGTGAGTGGCTGAGCTTGGCTGCATGCCTAGCCTGAGGACCATGCCTCCCAGGACACAGCCCTGCTTCACTCTGCCATGTCACTTTCACAAACCAGTTTGTCACCAGCACTGGAGAAAAATACCTTAGACAGACAGCCCCGGCATGTGTGTCCCCTACACTGCATGGCAAGTGCTCCCAAGGGTGAGGTGGCATGGAAATACAGACTTTCCTTTCTTACCTAGGGGAACATGCCCTCTTGGCTAAGCATTGAAGGGTGCCCAGAGATGCACACGTGAAGGCACACCACCAAAGTCCATTCACATCAGCGACAGAGACATCAAGGGACGGTGTTACAAATGCCATGATCCTTGGGGCTTCCAGGAGCCCTGGCACACACACAGCTACAGCCCTGAAGCCCTCCTTACCAAAACCAATAGGCAGTAGTAGTAACAGACTGGGGAGAGGGGACGAGTGCATGGAAAGATGCCTGCCTTGAGCTGGCTCAAAGGGCCAGGCAGCACCCGGACCTCTCTCACCAGCATGGGAAGAGCTCCCTGGAAATAAAGGATTATTTCAGCCCAGGACCGAAGATCCCAAGCTCTGAGGGAAGTAGCTCGCGAATCCACCAGCTGCTCAGGCGTCCTGTCCGGGGAAGCCTGGTACGTCCATTTGGTGGTGCTGGTGGCCTCCTTCCACACATCAGCTCCTCCCGGCTCACTGGCTCCCGGGCTCTGCGGTGAAGCAGAATGCGTGCTGGGGATCTTCCTGCAGCCACTCCACTGCCCAGCACATTTGGCCGTGCTGTGTGCAGCTGAGTTATTATTCTTAAATTAAAGTTCCTTTTCTTCTTCTTTTTAAATTGAAGAATAAACAAGTTTGACCCCTTGCTCTCCTCTGCCAAATCCTGTTAATCTCACCAAGCCAGCACTGCCAGCACATGCACGGTATGGTCACAGCACCAGCAGGACCCAATCGCAGCACAATATGCAGGTCTGTGCATCTGGCTGAGGGGCAGTGGTACCCCAACACCCTGCCCTTGTTTATATCATCTGTCCCTGAAATTAAAGCAAAGTAAGCTCCTACTTCACCCTTGCTTGCTCAAGCCATGGGCAGAATGACCAGTGTCTCCCTGAAGCTGGGTTGTAGGCTATAAATTTGGGTGTGAGGACTTGTTCCATGGGTATTGATGAGGGTAGAACAGAGAAAATGGGGAGAGATGAAGGGACAGCTTGTACGTGCAGGGTAGTGGTCTGAGAATTAGCCAGTGAAAAACATCAACTCTCAGGCAGCAGAAGGGACTGTGTCTCAGCTACCCTGAGGTGGGTGGCAGGGAGCAGGGTGATCCTCCTCATGCACTCTGTGCCAGTCAGGGCTCACCCTATCATGCTGTCTTCTTTAAAAAAAAAAAAAAAAAAAAAAAAAAAAAAAAAAAAAAATCGAACCCAAGGCCCTCTCCAACACATTAACCCCTTCCCCAGCAATAAAAACCACACTCAGGCTGCAGGGCCAAACTCTCAGCTGGTGTACAACTGACTAACAGCAACATTTATACCCAGCAAGCCTCCCCTTTTGCCCTGCACTCCTGCAACCTGGGCTAACGAAGAGGATGGAGTCACAGAATAAATGACTGACGGGCAGGCAGGGGACTGGGAGGGAAAGGCTTATGGAGAGCTTTATTTTAGGGGTCAAAAGAGTGTGACAATGTGGAGATGAATAGCCTCAGATAATGAATGATAGCCCGGACAGCACGCCAGGGAGCTGGAATCTAAGCACTTAAAACCGGATAAAGACAGGCTGGGTGAAATTCTTAATAGATTTAAATAGTTCATGTTTCGACAGATACCTGGGCTTTCCAAGGTTGGGTCCCAGCTCTGTGTTTGTAATGAATCCCCCACCCCCTCCGGAATCCTACAAGGCACCATTTCTGCCTTTGATGAAGGCACCATTACAAACAGGGGTTTTGTCCCTGCCGCGTCCAGGCTACCGCTCAGGAAGGGACACCTTAGGGACTTTCAGGTTTTTAATTAAAGTTGACTTATTGGAGGAGTGTAGAGGCCCCTACCCCGCCTTCGCCACCCCTCAGGCATACTACCTTCCCAGGCTGTGGGCTTAGGGTGCGGGACGGTAGGCTGCTGCTCTTTCTGCAGGAACTATGTCTCTCCTACCCCTGGAGGTCTCCCAGCCTGCTGTCCCCGACACATTCATGTGTCCAAACTCCGACAGTGTGAGGGTGCTCCCAGTCTGGATCTGCCTGGTCAGCGAGCAGTGGTCCTCACCCAAGGGGCACCCCGAGTGTAGGGTACTCTGTTGTCCCCAAGCTGGGGTGAAGAGACCACCCATGGAGAGTAAGGGACCCTGCGCGTCCTCTCGGGATGTCCTACTCACCACCAGAGCCCGATGATGTTGGCGGGGCAGAGAAGGATGAAGAAGAGCCCCATCTGGGTCCGGGAGGAAGGCAGCATCCTGTCAGAGCTGAGGGAAGCGCTGAGCCCCCTCCGCACACCCTGCGGGGTGCTGGGCAGCCCCGAGGGCTGACGCCCCGGCTGGTGGGTGCCCGCTGCCTCCCTCCGCCGGGCCGGGGCGGGCGGGCACCGCAGCCGGCGAGGCCGGGCTGGGCTGGGGCTGGGCTGGGCAGGCACCTCCGGACGGCTGGAGCGCGGCGCGGAGGCTGCTCCGAAGGAGGAGGAGGAGGAGGGACGGGGCTGCGAAAGCATCTGCCTCCGACAGGGAAACCGGAGCCCGGGGGGACGGACAGGGCGGGCCGGGCGGGGGGACTCCTAGGTGCCAAGCTCGGCTCCCAGAGCGCTGCCACGGCCACGGCGTGGGCACGGCCACGGGTACAGACACCCTCTGGCAGCGGGAAGGCGGCCGCAATCTGCCTAACTCCGAGTTTGCCGTAGCGCTTGGACTTGCACTTCTTTTAGCAAGACTTGGCTGGCACAGCCCTGTCCCCCGCAGCCCCAAGGACCTGGCAGGAACCTGCCTGGCACAGCCCCACCTGGCAAGGCACGGCTCAGCCCTGAAGCCCTTGCGGGTGCCCTCCTGGCACAGATCTGCCCAGCTTTGTTCGGGGTTGTGGTGTGACATTGCCAAACCCGACACGGCCTCTAGACCCTCCCTGGCACCTGACCATCGTTCGCTTCCTGACCCTAGAACCTCTGACATGGCTTTGCCGAAGTCTCACAGCCCTGCACTACCCTCCAACAGCGCCCTGCCTGAGTCCTGTCCCTGGACTGGGTGATCCGGCACAATCCTGGCTCCATGACTCTGCCTGCCCTCAGATCAGTCTGCTTTACCTGGGGACACTGAAGGAATGAGTAGCCCAAGCATCTCCCTACTCTTGGCTCCAATTGCTCTGGGGAGACATCACTGGAACAGGAGGACTGACAGGTGGGTGACAGAACCAAGTCCCAGGAGGAAAGAGACCAGGAGAAGAGTGCAGGGAGGGCTGGCTTGTTTAGGGTGATGTTGTCTCAGGTGCAGCCAGGACCCAGGAGGAAAACAGCCCCAGAACACTATCACAACAGACAGCAGGAGCTGCGCTGGGACAGAAGGAAGTTAAGGAACCTGGGAGGTAGTGGGCACAGGAGCAGCCAGTGCCCACAGGCTTCCACCTCAAGTTTCTCCCCATCCTGAGCAGTCTCGGGAATGATTTGTCAGGCATCAGCCCACGGTCCTAGCTCTCTGCTTCCTCTTTCACCATCTGTGACTCAGAGCAGAGAATGCAGCTCCCAGCCCTACAGCATCAGGGCAACGGATACTGGGTTGGAAACAACTGCCCTGGGCGGGTCCTGATTTACCTCTACACCCACTCCGGCTAAGCAGCCAGCCCTTCGAGTTACCCCAAGTGAAATGGGTGTCCACACCAGTGATGGGCAAAGCAGAGCATCTTTACTGATGGTGAGCTCCCCACTCCCTCCAGTAGTGATTTGGGTTCTATCTTCCTTCCTGGCAGGGTATCACTCCCCATCCCCTGCTCATTTCTAGCCTCTGGCTTGCCCAGCACTGCTCCTCCTGCCCCCATCAACAGCAGCTTCTCTCCTTCACCTGGGCATATTCACTCCCCATCAGCAGTATTTGATGATGAATGACTCAGATTTTGATCTGTGGCTTGGCATAATTGTTCTTTCCCTTCTGGGCACAAGAAGTAAGAGACTCCCACCATCTCTGGAGGTTTCCCACTTGCTCCTTCCCTGCCCTCCCACACAGGGACTGGTCTCCCTGTATGCATCCTTAATGTGGTGACCAAGACTGAGCCGTCTTGGCAGCAGCACGTGGACATGGGAATCTTCCCTGAGCTACACACTGTGTCTGAGCTGCTTCACCATGTCCAGTTCCCTGCATCCTTTGCTTTCACCCACCAACTTCCAACCTACCTGCTCTATGAGAACCCCATCACCTCCAATCTAGGAAGGAAGTCAGCAACAGGCAGCTGCTGGGGAGGAGACATCCCTGCCAAAGCCGGGGACAGGCTGATATCATGCCCAGGACCCCAGTCCCGGCAGGCAGGGCTCCACAGCATCTCGCTGCAACATACAGCTCATCCGCCGGCATGTTGAAAGTGCCTGTTGTCCCTCTGCCCCTAGCACCCGGCCTCCTCGCTAAGGCAGTGCAGGGCAGGTGAGAAGCCTTTATCTGATTTCCTAAGGGCAGAAAAATCCCTTTGATTTTGCCCTGAAGAGGGGAGTGGGAGGAGGGGGAGCCCTGTCCCAGTGAGCAGGTGCGGCTGGCTCACAGCAGCTCACCTTATCATGTCCCAGCTCTGTGTGAAGCTGGAGGGGGCCAGGGTGGGTTGTGATGCCTCGAGTACATATATGGGAATCAGCTCCATTGCCTGGATCCTGTGGCAAAACGCTCCAAGATGTGCTGGTAGGGCAAACCGGGGCTCCTTGCCTTGTGTCTATACCAGGGGGGCTGGAACCAGGGGAATGCCCAGGGTTTGCCCCTGCCTCCCAGCTTTTCTTCTAGTTGCATAAAAATTCCATCTGCCAAGCAGGAAGCTGGGACATCGAGATGTTGAGACCTGCTTAAGCAGCAGAGGGGTGACAGCCTGCTCACCCAGCCACAGCAGTTTGCTTACCCTGCCTTCTGTAGTAACACCCAAAGGTCCACATCCTTCAGGGGACAAAGATACTGTGGTGACACTGAGCCAGGACTAAGGATGACAGAAATGCCACCATGCCACCCCAAAGCAACCTCTCCTCCAGGGCTGATCATTTGTCTCTGCCTTCCCTTACCTCTCACAGCTCCCCCCCACCCCACCCTTCAGCTTTTGTGTTATTACAAATTATAAAACAATTTTTTCCTGCCGTCTCGCATTCTTCTGCCTCCTACAAGAATTTTAATGTATTTATTTTTGCTATCAGGGGAAAGCACAGTGTTCCTCGGCCACCCCTGGGCAGCCCTAGCCCCTCTTGGCCACTGATGGAAATTAATGATGGGGGCTGCAGGGGGAAAGCAGGCACTCCTGCACCCCTGCAGCAGAGGCACAGGGGTCTGGGTAGTCCCCCCAGTCAGTCAATGGTTTTCCCAGTGGCAAGACGGGAGCATGGAGGATGGAGAACTGAGCTGTGTAAGGAACAGTAGAGACCAGTCACCACAAGATGCTGCTGGTTATGGGCTAGGGAAGGAATGTCTGTCTTGTGGCTGGGTAGGGCCAAGGGGTGCTTAGGGGTCCATCTGCAGAGCACTGTCATGAGGAACCATGTCCACATGAGCAGCGTGCATTGGGACTTCCCCTGCACAAGAGGACACCCTATCCCATGAAACAGCATCCTCAGTGGTCCACATTCTGCATCTGGGACAAAGCACCCCTCAGTGCCCCATCCTGCTCAAGATCACAGCCCCACCACCAACCTCCTTCCGCTCCTAAGCTGGTACTCTGGTGTTGTGCTGAGCTCCAGCTGCCACTCCCCACTGTATGGCCTCAAGGGCAGGCAACAGGGGTGCCCTGCTTCCCCAGCGCAGCCCCCCCCACCCCCCCCGCCCTGAAGTCACAGGGCTGGGGGGCCTCTGGCTGCTGGGAGAGAGCGGACACAGGGAGGAAGAAACAGGCCTTTCCCGCTGCGGGGAAAGTGCGGTGATTTCCAACCCAAACACCCCAGCGCTCAGCAGCCGCATACTTTCCCAGCATCCCTCCCCTCCTTTACTCCCGAGGACATTGGCGATCAAACCCAGGTTGGCCTCATCTCCTGCTCCTGCAGTGAGGTCATAGAGCTGTGTTTGTGACATCCCAGTATCTCCATGGCAACACACTGTGATGTCATAAGCTGAGGGTTACGACCTCACAGCAGGAGGAGAATGATCTTACTAAAACAACATGGTCCCCATCCATGGCCACTAACAGCTAGGGGACTCCAGTGCAGGGTAATGGCTGGTGGAGGGGCTGGTGACAACTGAAGAACGCTGGGGACAGAGCCCTTGCTGGAGTCATGTCTCTGGTGGGAGCTAGTGGTAGTGACACAGGGATGATCCAGCACCCAAAGCAGAGAGCAGTCCCCAGAGTTGAGCTCCCCCACAAATGCAAACACATCAGCCCCACAGTACTGGTGTCATGGTGAATTTGAGGACAGCCATGCCAGGGCTCGGGGGTCCCCTAGGCTCAACTGCAGCACTGCCCACCTCTGAGGCCAACCATCTTGGGTCTTATCAGGGCACAGAGCCTTTTCATGTCAGGTCGGTGGGTGGCGAGCGAAGCTGATGAGGACCTGTCCCCATATCAGAGTTGCTCAGTGCTGACAGCAACCATAAGGCTCATTCTTAAATTAGATGCATCCCCTGCCCCCTCCAGCTGGTGCTCCCAGCCCCTGCCCCATAGCTGGACATAGACTGGGACATCCCTGCCCTTTGTGCTCAGGGTGGCCAGCATGTCCTCCACACACACACAGGTGCACACAAGTGGACACCATTGTTACCCCTAAGGAGGGCTGTTGGGTGGTTAGGCATCACTTGGGCACCGACAGAGAGGTGACAAATGGGTGGATGGATGACGGATGGGTGAGTGCCTAGGTAGATAGATAGGCAGATAGGTTTGGGAATAGCTAGGAAGTGATGCATTGATTTGTCAATAGATGGATGGGTGATGCACAGGCAGCTCAGTAGGTGGATTGAGAGAGATGACTGTGAGAGAAAAAGCTGCATACAGTTGTAAATGGATGGATGAATGGATCAATGGGGAAGAAGGACTGAGAGGAAGGATGGGCCTAGCACTCCTTAGTAAACCTCTGTGACTCTAGACGTTGTTGTACTGTCACAACCTCAGTTTCAGGTACCAGCAGCAAAGTCTCAACTCTGTCCTGGGAGAGAACATCTCAAAGGGAGAAAACTTGTTCACACTGCGCAACACCTCAAGGGCCTTACCTTGTGCCACAGCAGTTGTGCACCCTCACTGCTATCACAGCATCCACTCTCCACTGCCCAGGGAGGGGGAACTGAGGCCAGCAGGGACTGCCCTGCAGTGCAGCAAAGCTGAAATCACCCCTTTCCAGGCAGGCATGGCTCTGTGGCCAGTCTTGCTTGCTCCAACTGCCTGCACATCCATCTGTCTGGCCTAAGGAAGGACACACATTGTTTGGGCTGAGAGTGATGCGGCTGGGAGGGATGTCCTTGGGCCCCTGCAGGCTGTAAACATGATGTCATGCGGCAGTGCACACAGCCCGCTCTGTACGCGGGTCCACGAATGGGCTTCACAAGTTCTGCGTGGGAGGGATCGACCGTGGCCCACAGCCAAGGGAGCTGGAGTCAGAAGATAAAATCAGGTTTGCTTTGGGCTGGAGCAAACAGCCTTTTGCAGGAGGAGTAAGGACATGGAGAGCAGCTGGAGTTGGGGGACACTTCCCCACCTCAGAAGGCTTGGTGGGGGCATAGGTGATAGGAGATGCCCCAGCAAAACCCAGCACTAGTCTCGCCACTCCACGGTCAGCCCTCTTCGTCCCTACTTGACTTAGAATAACTCCATAGGCACTTGAAGTCACTAATCAGCCAGGACCACTTGAGAGCAGCCTGGGACTGCCTCCCATCTCCCATGATAACGGGTCGCCAGCCCTGGGCTCACTCCAAAGTCCCACTCCCACGTCCTCAGGGAAAGGTCCCAGCCCAGCAGGCCCTCATGGGGCACAGAACAGGGGGAATCCAAAGTGGGTCTCGCTGCTGGGTGCTGAGACCTGTGTAGTGTGTGAGGGAACACCACCATGATCATTGATTTACCTCACTTCAAAAGCTTCATGCTGTTCCCAAGCCTCTGCCCAGGTCCAAGAGGTCAGACAGAGGGAAACAAGGGATGGAGACCTTTGGGAGAGGGGTGAGAGAGTCCCACTTGAACACTCTGTGTAGGAGAAGAGCAGCTATCTCTAAGCCCTGAGTCTGTCCCCATCCCTCTGGATCTCTCCACGTTCCCCTTGTGCAGCCCCACCAGCCCCAGCATGGTTCATGACTCAGGCAGTGACAATGCAATCATATACAGCTGGTGAGATGGTTTACAGTCTCCAGGACCCTGGGACTCAGCCTTCTCATAGCCCGGGCTTTGCTGGGGGTGAGTTAAGGGACACCCTCCCCTGGGACACCTCACTTTCCACTCTGGCTGTGGGAAAGCAAATTGGGGGTTAGTGGATGCAGCCCTGGAAAAAGTTTCCAGCTCCTGGGTAACACTGCACAAGTTGCATAAAGAAGCTGTCTTTCTGTCCTGGCAGCCAGGACCCTCCATGCTAAGGGCAGCACTCCCTGACCAGGGTGTGGTGAGTTGAGTGCCAGAGCAGACCAAGGGTCCTGTGGTGTCTGCTTTTGCACCTACAGGCCCCACAGGTGACATGAGGTTGGATCGGATGACATGATTGTGTAACTAGCAGAGCTGCAGGATCGCTAAGGCAGAGGAATACACAGGACAGCATTTACCACTTCTAGCTCCCCACGCTCATGGATAAATGCAACATTTGCTCCTCTGCCTCTGCCCCACCTGTTACCAAGCTGTAGCCGGGGCTGGCCCCGCACTGGGGGACTTCCCTGGAGATGGCCATGCCGCCGGCTCCCTGCGGCATCCTTCCGCTGCGGATGTCATGGCCCAGTCGCTTCCCTTCGGAAGTCCCCGTCGGGCGGTTCTGGAGGGGTCTGACTCACCCGCCCCCACCTCCACTCCCACCCCCTTTCCCGCACGGCCTCTCCCACAGCCCTGGCAACCGGCCCCGGGAGCCCCTGTCTGGCCCCTGCTGCCGCCCGCCGTCCGAGGGCGGGGAGCACAGCCTAGTGGCGAGAGACGGAAGCGACCGGGCTGCCCGTGAGCCACTCACCCCGGCCGGGTTGCGAGGGCAGCGCGGACCGGCCCGGAGAGTCACGGCGACCAGAACTGCCATGGCAGAGTCTGCCCTTCCGCAAGGCCAAGTGCTGGGACTGCACCCGGATCTCGACAGTCCCAGCACCCGGACAGTCGGGAGCGGAGAGCAGTGGAAAAGCAGTCCTGCAGAAAAGGGCTTGGGGATACTGGGAGGTGAAAAATGGTGTATGAGCTAACAAGGTGAGCTTGCAGCCTCGAAAGCCGACTGTATCCGGGACTGCAAAAAAAAGAAGCACGGCCAGCAGGGTAAGGAAGGTAGTACCCTCTGTCCACTTGATGCTGTGTAGACCCCCACTGGGAGTACTGTATCCAGCTCCAAGGTCTCCAGTGTAAGAAGGACATGGACCTGTTAGAACAGGTCCAGAGGAGGGCCGCAAAAATGATCAGAGGACCAGAACACTGCTCCCATGAAGAAAGGCTGAGAGTTAGGGTTGTTCAGCCTGGAGAAGAGAAGATTCTGTGGAGACCTTATTGCAGCCTTCTAATATATAAAGAGATTTTTAAGAAAAATGGAGACTTTTAGACTTTTTACCAGAGCCTGTGTTTTTTATTGGTTTTGCAAGGGGCAACAATTTTAAACTGAAAGAGGTGATGGGGTCCTCAGAATGGGGACAGGCAGTTACAGCAGGCTGCAATAGGCTGGGGCACCCCCTGCCCTGGAGAGTGAGTGCCACAGGCGGGCTGGAGTGCCAGACTGGAAAGCCCCGAGCAGGGCTTGGGACTGGGCTTTCCCACGGGCCTCAGATTTGGGCCCGGCTGGGGCAGGGAGAGCTGCAGAGATGGCTGTGAATAGCCATGAGATGGCGGCAGGCACTCACGCTTGCCTGTCCCAGCCTGGGGCTGCCTCTCAGCTCGCTCAGATCCTGCACCGCCAGCCCCAGCTCCGCTGGCAAGGACATCAGTCACCAGCCTGGAGACCAACGTGGGACATCCCTTCTCCCGTAGTGACACTTGACTGATGGGGCAACAGCCACTGATGGGGCTTTGACATCTCTGTCCAACCTGAGGACAAAACCTCCCAGGTTCAGGACCTTGAACCCACCGCCTGATAAGATGGTTAATGATCAATGCTGGGATGTCCTTGCTAGAGAGGCATGGTACTGGCTGCCCCAGGAGTGACACTTGGGTGGAGCAATGCCCTGTCCCCATGGTCTCAGGGCCTGGTGGTGATGCCGGGATGGCTGGAGGGGACATGCTGTGCAACCACAGTCCTGGATTAGACAACGGGACCTGAACCATGTTAGGCAGGAGCTGGCACTGTGATGTTCCTGGCATGAAGACAAGCAAAACTTGCCTCTGGTTGGGTTGCAACTGGGCAAGCTGAGATCTCTGTATCTGGGCTCTCAGTTGGCAGCACCCTGAGAAAGCACTGAGAGAGAGCACTGGGACAGCTTGCACCCAGCTCCCTGAGGCATCATCCTGCAGTGCAGGGGGAGCAAGGCAGGAACAGGGGTGTGACAGATGGAGGGAACAGTGAAAGGGCAGGAGGGCTCAGGCCAGCAGTGTCCTGCAGTGAGCCTGGTAGTACTGTGGGGCATGCAGGGCCCAGGGTACAGTATTCAGTGCCAGAGTGCAACATTGGTGCTGGCACGTCATGTTTGGTGCCTGGTGCAGTGCCTACTGTTAGTGCTGGTGCCTAGTGAGCAATGCCCGGTCCTGCTGCATATCCACAATGCCTGGTGTGAGCACCTGGTGCTGGTACTGCCCATTGTGCTGTACCTACCGTACCATGCCAATGCTGTCTATCAGATGCCTAATGCACCATGCCACTGCGCAATACACAGTGTGTGGCACCCAGTACCTGGTACACAGCACCAAGTACTGCTGATATAAATACCAAGTACCTGGCACCCAGTGCACCTTGTGTGGTGCTGGTGAGCTGTGCCCGGTGTACAGTACATTGTGTGGCATGTGGTACTCGGTGTTGCATAGCTGGTACCCAGTGTGACATAACTGGTGCCAAGCAGAGTGCAGCCGGTATCCATGGCCCGTTAGCAGGTGTGCAGTAGGGGGCACAAGGTGCCCGGTAAGCATTGCTCAGTGCCCTGTCCCCGCTATGCAGCAGCCCCGCTATGGTGCCCCGCATCCAACGCACAGCAACCGGTACCGGGGCACCCACCCGGTGCGCGGCTCCCGGTGCCGGTGCCCGGTTGCCGCCCCCGCACCGCCCCCCGCACCGCCCTCAGTGCCGCCCCCCGCCGCCTCCGGTGCTTCCCTGCCCCGCCCCGTCCCGTGCGCTGCCGACGGAGCATGGCGGGCCCGAGTGGCGGGGCCCGNGGGGGCAGGCGACAAGTATTGGCAAGGACCGGCAAGGAGTGAAGGATGGCGGTAGGACTAGTGAGAGGAGGGGCTGGGCGGTGGGGAGCACCCTGCAGGTATGTGAAGAGGGGCTAGCACAGAACTGGGTGGCCCTGGTAGGCTCCTGCCAGTTCGGAGCCTGCTCTAACACCCTCAAGCTGGCCGAACAGCCGAAGGTAATGGTTTTGGGGGTCGGCTCAAGGAGTCCTGGCAGCCTTAGGCTGCCCAACCTGCAGGGGCTGCAATTTAGGGGGCAGGCGGCTGGGCAGGCGTTCTGGCAGGTGATACCGGGGCAGGCAGAGGAGGAAAAGGCAGAGGTGTTTGTTTTCTTCTGTCAACACTTCCTCATACGTCGGATGAAGCAAGCAATGGGCTTGGCTGGCTGAGGGCCAGACGGCATCTTCTAGTGCCCTGGAGCTCTGAGTGGCCAGAAGAGCTTGCAGGGTCATGCCTCCCTGGCACCACCAAGCACCGGGCACTGCTGTTTGGAGATGGGGCTGTCACAGGGCAGCAGGGTCTTAGGGTGCCAGCACAGGAGCTCCGTGCTGCTCCCTTCTGCTGTTGGGGCTTCGAGCACAGCCTGGCTTTTCCAACAGATGCCCATATGATTTTCCTGGATCATAGCAGCTCTGGGTTTTCTCAGCTCTGCTTTCAAAGGCCTGCACCTTGTCGGGTCCTGCCTGCCAACATATGCCACTGGGCAGGCTTCAACCCAGGCCACAGCCGCCCATGGCCCCATGCAGCATGTTTGCCACCGGCAAGCTGCCTGCAGCACTAGCACCAGGGCAGCTATCCCTCCCCCTCCTCCTGCCACCACGCACGAGGAACGTCTCCCCGCGGTGACGAATCCAGCTGAATCCGGGCACAGGCTGAGATGTAGTCAGTCACCAAGGGAGATTGTATCACGTGCATCCCCTCAGCCGCAGGGAACGGGGACCAGGGCCTTACTGTTAGTTCCCCCAGACCCCCTGGCCCTGGCCCCATTCCACAGAACATCTGTGGCAGTGCCTGGGATGTGCACCCCTTGAATGTGATCCTGTGCAGATCCACTTGCAAAGGAGTGCCCAGCTGCCCCTGAGAGATGCACTAACATGTCATGGTGCTCCCCAGCAGTGAGGCAGGCATGGCATTCACTGGTGCATCTGAGAAGAAGGGAGGTGCAGCTGGTAGAGCCCAGAGCGGGGCTGATACTGATGAATACTAACTGGCCTGTGAGCCCAGGGCATTGCCCCAAGGCTGGCAGCCTCCACTGGAAGCAGCGCAGTCCTGCCCCCAGCCTGATGCTACCCTCTCACTGCTGATCATTAACCACTGTTACCAGGTGGTGGGTTCAAGGACCCACGCAGGGATTGTTGCCCCCAGGCAGAGCAGAGCCAGGGTTATGCTGGAAGCAGCAGGCCTTGGACCTGCCAAAAGCCACTGCAATGGCCCTCCATCTCAACAGAGCCCTATGCCTGGCCATTGTCCCTTTCCCTGCTGTGCCCCGCCTTGGGTCTTGCTTCCCCAAGAAACCCACCAGACCCTCCATGCATCTCTGGGGTGGGCAAGGGATGAACCAGCCTATGTCAGGGACTGATACCACGTACGGTTAGTGATGACACAGGGCATGTGCCTAGAGACATTATTTCAAACCACCTGCAGAGTGCTTCATGGATGGTACCAGGTTGAGGGAGTCAGAGACAGGTGCTTGGGCCCAGCTGGTGCTGAGAAGTCCCTGGTATGGGTGCAGAGCATGCCAAACACAGGCAAGGCAGTGTCAGAGCAGGGAGGGACTGATAGAGGTCCAGTGCTGGCCCTGTCCTGCTTACCCTGCCATTTTTGGTCATGGCAGCTGATGTCTCGGCGCCTATATGGTCCTATCTGGAAGTCGACCTTTGGGCATTACGAGAATATCAACATTGGGAGCCCAGTGGTGCTGGAGCAGCTGCTACGACAGGAGGGCAAGTACCCCATGCGAAGTGACATGGCTCTGTGGAAGGAGCACCGGGACACCCGGCGACTGCCCTATGGACCCTTCACCGAGTGAGTCCTGCCCTGGCTCAGATCCACTGGGGGCAGGATGCTCCTGGCCCTTCCTCAGGTGTAGGGCCTGGGTGGCAGCTGCATTGCTTCCCTCTCCTGCAATAGTGCATTCCTGCCAAACGGAATGGCATGGTCATGGGGAGCAGAAAAACTGCTGTGGCTGAATGCACTCACGCATTGGGAAAACTGCTGCCAGCCTCTGCCCAGTTGTGTCCCTGGCACTGAGCCCTGTCCCCATGCAGGGAAGGGGAGCGCTGGTACCGCCTGCGCCAGGTCCTCAACAAGCGGCTGCTGAAGCCCTCGGAGGCGGTGCTGTATGCCGATGCCATCGGGGAGGTGGTATCGGACCTGATGGTACGACTGCGGGATGAGCGGAGCCGCAGCCCCTCAGGGGTGCTAGTGGGTGATGTGGCCAACTTGCTCTACCGCTTTGCTCTGGAAGGTAGGGTGTCCTCCTCCTCACCCCTGCTTGGCCCCACTCTTTCCATCCCCTCGGGCGTCAGCATGAGTCCTTTCCTCAACAGGGATCTCCTATATCCTCTTTGAGACCCGCATTGGATGCCTGAAGCAGCAGGTCCCTGCCGAGACCCAGCACTTCATTGACTCCATCAACCTCATGTTCAAGAACTCCATCTTTGCTACCGTCCTGCCCCGATGGAGCCGCAAAGTACTGCCCTTCTGGGACCGCTACCTAGACAGCTGGGACACCATCTTTGCCTTTGGTGAGTGATGATGATAGTGGCCCAGCCTGGTGGGATCGGACTCCATAGGGGCCCTCAAAAATGGGGCAGTCCATGGCCATGTATTATTTTAACTGCCCTCACTCTCTCAGCACTGGGTCCCGCTCTCTGTCCCTGCAGGCAAGAACCTGATTGACAGAAAAATGGAGGAGCTGGAGGGGCAGGTGGAGCGGGGCAAGGAGGTGTCTGGCTACCTAAGCTACCTGCTGGCCAGTGGCAGGCTCAGCCTGGATGAAGTCTATGGTAGTGTGGCCGAACTCCTGCTGGCTGGCGTGGACACGGTGAGAGCTGGGGAGCCACTGTTGGGAGATCGCCACTGAGCTGTGTGTTGGGCAGGGAACCACAGGGCCCCATTCAACCACACTGCCCAGACCCTGGGAGCTCTGGGATGGTGGCTGGGAGGCATGATGCTCCACAGGTGCAGATGCTCAGAGGTCAGTGCTCAGGAGTCAGTCAGTACAGATGCTGTCCTCTGCTCTGCTGCCTGCCTCAGTTTTCCCTGTGCTCACTGCCCCTCACCCGTGGATTCTCTGCACACCATGGCAGGGGTTCTCTGGTGCCATACTGGTGCCATGCTTGGCACGAGGCTGCTCAGGCACCAGCCCTATCTTCCTCACTCCTCTTGGGGCTTCACTCCCCCAGACCTCCAACACACTGTCTTGGGCCCTGTACCACCTCTCCCGGGACCCAGGCATCCAGGAGGCCCTGTACCAGGAGCTGAAAGCTGTCGTGCCTGCCGACCGTTTTCCTGGTGCTGAGGATATCCCCAAGATGCCAATGCTTCGAGCTGTTATCAAGGAGACGCTGAGGTACAACCCAGACTTGTCCCTGCCCCAGGGCTCTGGTTGCCAGACCCTTACCCAGGGGTTGTCCCTTCTCCCCCTGCATCGAGGGATGCACCAGCCAGGCATGGTGCTGAGCTGGATTTCAGTCCATTAGGCCTGCATCTATCCATGCCCTCCCTGGGGAGGGGGGACGCAGCTCCCAAGCACCAGATGCTTCCCTTTGGCCTGCCTGTGGCTCTCTCCCTCAAGAGTCCTCAGATGTGTCCTGCTCCTTCACTAACTCTCTTCATATGCCAGGGTCTACCCCGTGGTGCCCACCAATGCCAGGGTCTTCTATGAGAAGGACATTGTCATTGGAGACTACCTCTTCCCCAAGAATGTGAGTGGGGGCTGTGCTGTGGGGACCCGCACTGCACTCAGTGATGCTGGGCAGGGGTCATTAACCCCCCACCCTTCTTGCCCCACAGACCCTCTTCGTCCTGGCGCACTATGCGATGTCCCATGATGAGACCTACTTCCCTGAGCCTGAGCGGTTCCTGCCCCAGCGCTGGCTCCGGGGCCATGGTTCCCCCCACCACCCCTTCAGTTCCATCCCCTTTGGCTATGGGGTCCGTGCTTGTGTTGGTCGCCGCATTGCTGAGCTGGAGATGCACCTGGCCCTTGCCAGGGTGGGTAGAGTCACGCACCTCAGTAACAACGTACGCTGGGGTATGGGCCTTAAGGGGCCTCAAAGGCACTGCCACCCTCCTTCTCCCCATAGATCATCCAGGCGTTCGAGGTGCGGCCAGACCCCCGTGGTGTGGAGGTGACATCTGTGTCCCGCATTGTCCTGGTGGCTGACAAGCCCATCAACCTGGAGTTCATCGCTCGCCCAGGGGCCCCCTGACTGCATTCCCATCCCCCTACCCTGAGTGCCAAGCGGGGACTCCCACTGCCCCATGAAGAGGGGCAGGAAGGCAAATCCACCCCAGCACCCACCACTTGCCCAACTTGAGCTGGGTGACTCCCAGCCCCACTGTGGGGAAGATGGGTGGGATAAAGGATGTCCCCAGATTGCCTTTGGGGCACTAGTATCCCCCTAACTCAAATCAGCAGGAGGGTTGGGGAACTACTGTGCCTTTCACATGCCACAAGGGGTTGTAACCCCACCACCTTGTGCCCAGCTGGGCTGCACTGGGGACGTGGGAGCTGTGCTGGGGCAGGGGGAAGCAGGGAGGGGGCTTGCAGCCATTTGGTGTCTCCTTTGTCCCATCCTTGTGTTAGCTGTGCGTGGATCTGTGCCTAGAGTCAGGACGTCTGGGTCCTCTCTGAACAGTTGACCTTGGCCTCAGCCAACTCTCTGTGCCTCACTTTTCCCCCCTGCCTCTCAGGAGAGGATTGAACAGTGGCGGGGGTTTGGGATTTGCTCCTGGTCCGAAAAGGCGGAGCCAGCCCTGGCCCCAGGCAAGTGGAGCAATAACACGGTGCATCCCCGGCGATGGGGAGGAGGCCTGTCACCACCCACGGCTAGTATTTTGTCCCCTGGCAAAGCCAGGCAGCACAAGAGGGGTGTGCAGCACCCGGGACCTTTCACTATCAGCCATTATTATTGCACTTGAGATGCTGATACCGAGGCATGAGAATGGGGGGCAGGGCTCACTCCTGGCAAAGCAGCCTGGGGAGAATCAGCTCAGTTCCCTTGTCCCCAGTGGTGACACAGGGCTAGTACCCAGGGCCATCACAGGGTGTCAGCTGGCAGCAACCACAGGCAAGGGGTGCACTGCTGCTTGCACAGGGTGCCGGAGAACTGAGTTATGGGGCACCCTAACAATGAACACCCCCCCCCCCCACCTCCCTGGTGTGCAGCGACCCTAGCTGAAGTGAGGGATGCAGGAAGCAGAAATTTTGCTGGCATCAAGGCTGCCATCTCGGGGTGTCCCCAAGGAGACCCACACATCACTGCCATGGTGGAGCTATCAGCACTGCACATCTTGTGTTCCTGTTCTCCTGGCCACCTTGTGCCTATGCTGCCCTTGCTGGCATCCCAGGCTGGGACTTCCAGCCCTTCTGAGCAACTAGCACTTTCCCAGCCTAGCTTTCTCTGCAGGAGCCATGTCCAGCACACCCCACAAAGGCAAAGCAGCAGTTCTTGGAGCAGGCTGCTTTATCACAATGAGGCTGAACAGACCAGAATACCCTCTGCCCACCCCAAAACGTGCATAGGGTCCCCATGCAAGTGCCCATCTTGGCACCAGCTCCAATGCAGGCTGCACCTCTGCCAGGAAGTGCCAGCCCAATGTGACCCTATAATAAATAAGCCTGTGCAGCTGAGCCTACGCTACTGAGAACCATGGCCAAAGCGCTCCAATTCAGCAGCAAGGTGGGAGCAGGGTGGCCAAGTACCTCAGGGCTGTGCAGGGCCGTTCAAGTCCTTGTGCCCAGCTGCAGATGTTGCAAAGCTTGCTGCGTGGTGGCCGTCAAGCATCAGCATGTGCTTGCTGGTAGGAGGCAAATCTGGGGCCTCTTTTACCCACTCTCTGCCTCCCCAGGGCTGGCAGGATCTGGCCCTGGACTCAAGACGAGCACCAGAACCTGGGTGGGCAGGTCCTCCCCACAGAGAGCCTCTGAAGCCCAAGCCTCCTTCCATAGCCCCAGGGTCACACAAGAAGCCCCCAAGTCAGATGAGACCACAGCACTTCCCCAGTGTCTTCAGAGTGAGGATCAGTCAATGCCTGTGGGGTGAGAGATCGTGTGAGGTCATAGCCTCCGGCAAGCACTGGTGCTAGGTCCAGCACCACCCTGTAGCACAACCCTTCACCCTGTCTTCTTAGTGGAGTCTTGCCTCCATCCCTGTCTTGAATGGAAACCCTGGAGTATGAGAGAGGGGCTGGCCCAGAGGAGGACATCCTGGTGGACTCCTGACACGGTCACCATGGATGTAGTGAATAATGGCATCATGATAGGAAGGTAAGGGAGGGAGGAGGTGTACCTAGTTGCTCCACACTGCTCCCAGTCCCCTTCTGTGTGAAGCAACTGGGCACTGCTGGGCAAACTGGTGGGTAAGGGGATGTCCCAACTCTGTTCCCCACCACCACCCCAGAAAAGCATCAGTACCTCTGGGAAGCAGATGAGCACTGGGGCAGATCTCCCCTCCTCAGTTCACCCCTAAATGGGTGCCAGCACCGTGCCCACCCATCTCCAGCAAGGACTCACCAGGCAGTGAGCAAGTGGAGCCAGGTGCAAGCAGCCAGGCAGCATAGTCCCAGCATAGCCTGCGAGTAAGCCCTCTCCCTGGAGCAAGCAGTTTTGGGCTGCTGCGGGTAGAGGGCTCTGCCAGCCATGGCTCGTGGGGCAGCCGTGCTGCTCTATGTGTTAGTGGTGGGTGGTATGTCTGGGGCGTGAGTGGGGGTCTGATCCTTCTGTGTCCCCCAGGAATGGCACTGGAAGGGCTCAGGTCTCAGAAGGAAGAGCTTTGAGGCAAGGTCAAAAAAGCACTTTTGTCTCTGAGTGCATTACACCCCAAACCCCTCATCCAGCCCAAAGCACAGGGACCTGCAAAACCTGCATCCCACATGCTGCCTAGATGGGGGTTTGGGAGTGTCTCCATGGAAGGTTCCTCACAAGCACCAGAGATCAGGACTCCAGAAAGGATCCCCTGTGATCATTGTGTCTCTGGGGACAAGCAGCACCTGGGTCCTGCCATCCCCACCCGGGCACCCAGCACTGCTGGACCCCAGCCCCAGCCTCCTCTATCCCCTGGGACCAGTTTAGTTGGGGTGGAGTGAGGTGGCCGGAGCAGGGAGATAACTAAGGTGCAAGTGACCCAGCCGTGGGGAGGGGATGAGCATGCAGTGGTCGGGGATGGTGCCTACCTGAAGTGAAGAGAAATGTAGGGTGCAAGTGGAGAAAGATGGTGCATCGTGGGCTAGGAGTTAAGAGCATTGATACCTGCAGGAGTGAGCACAAGGGCCTGGAGGATGTCGGAGAGGGAGACGATGCCCCGTGGGTATTGATTCTCATCCACCAGAACCAGGCGATGGACCTGTGGGTACAATCAGAGCATCACAGGCAGGTAGAGCAGCGGGAGCTGGTGCTGGCACAAGTCCCCAGCATCACACCTGTGCCTTGGCAATGCGATCAATGACATCCTCCATGGTTTCATGGGAGTAGCAGGTGAGGACCCCCTCCAGACAGACAGTGCGCTGCCGCAGTGCTTCCCGCACACTAATGTCCAGGTTGTTGTAGGTCTTCTGGGCTGCCAGATGCTGTGGGAGAGGTAGCCATGCTCAGTGCCCCGCAGTGTCCTCACACCCTGTTATGCTGGTGAAGCATGGGACACCAAGCTCTAGGGATACACAGGGCAGATTTGCACTGGCAAGTTTATGTCAGTATATGTGGAGTAGGTTTGCATGGGCACAAGCAAGTATGAGCACCCCACCAGTGGCATGCAAGGGGCCACACTCATGCCTGGGCATGCAAACAGACATCGTACTCACAATGACATCAAATCGGGAGTAGAGGCCAACCACTTGCCCTGCAAGAGAGAGAATGGGTGGGCTGGGAAGGGGCCCTGAGGACCACTCACTGTGCTCACCCTGCACTCCAAGGGGCAGCCAAAGGACAAGGATGGGGGGTTTGGATGGGGATGGGGCCACAGCTGCTAGCAGAAGGGGAGATAGCTAGTTCCCTCCTCAGGTACCAGCATCATTGATGACTGGCAGGGCTGAGACACGGCGGTCCACGAAGATCTCCAGTGCAGTGTAGACAGGGGCAGTCTCAGGCACGACAGCTACATCACGGAAGGTGCCAACACATAGCTCCTGCACTGTCTTCTTCAGGAAGCGTGGCTTGGGGACGGTGGAGCCCTGTGGTGGGGCAGGATTGGGCTGGCACCTACGCAGACCCTGACACCCGTGCTTGTGCCTCTGTGCGCTTGCCAAGTGTAAACACGCAGCCCTGGCACTCACGAAGATGTGGAGGAACTTGAGGATGCGCTTGTGTGTCAGGATGTGCAGGACATTGCCCGAGACAGGCTCGATGACAGGTAGGCGGTGGATCTTATGTTTGATCAGGGAGTAGACAGCATCGAAGAGGCTGCAGGTGATGGGGACACAGAGGAATATGAGTGCAACACAGGCACCATCCCACACTGGATGTGCTCGCCCACAGTGGGCAGGTGCTCACCTATTACTCGGGGAGATGTAGACCAGTGGCTTGAAGGAGCCCTGCAGATACACCTCTGCCAAGGAAGAGTGAGGGGAGACAGGATCCCCCACCCCCCTCATGCAGGAATGCACCTGCAAATCCCACCTCCATGCCCTGCACAACATCCCCAGCCCAGCCACCTCCATCACTCTGCTTTTTACCTCTCCAAGTCTCAATCTTGTGCTCCTCCACCTCGTAGATCTGAACCTGATGGCAGGAAGGTGACCTAGTCTCAGTGGCCCCACAGGGGATTCTGGGGCACTGCCCCTCCCCAGGCATCTCACTCCATCACTGTGAGTGCAGGCATCACATCTTGGGTGCCAAGCAGATGCCAGGCTGGCCCAGAGTCATCTCCCTAGTGCTGAAGAGGGGACTGGGAGAAGTGGGGAGAGCCCCTCCCTGTCCCAAGCCCACCCCAAACCCCAAGGCCTCCCTGCTGCACTCACCAGAGGTGAGCGGTAGTAGCGGTGGAGGATGTTGATGAAGTCAGTGATGGTGAGCATCCCTGCAGAGACACGTGGGGCTGGCAGTGCTGCCCACACCCTCACTGCCAGGCAGGAGAAGGCACCAGGATGTGCTGCTGGCACTCACCCACAAAGCTCTGCGTCTTGCTGTCCCAGAGTGGAGCAGCACGCACTCCATTGGCCACCAGTGCCACAAAGGCTTTCTTGATCTGCAAGCAGAGTTAGGAGGGGGTCAAAAGGTGCCCAAGCCAACCCCCTCCCTGCCTGTCCCCACCAATCGCCCTGCTTTGTCACCTCCAGGGAGATGTCAAAGACGACAAGCTTGCAGCTGGTGGGTATGGCATCATAGCAACAGTGGCTCCTCATGAAGTGCATGTAGACCTCAGCATCGGGGTTCTGAAACTCACTCTCTGGGCCTAGCCCCAGCACCTCATTGCCCAACGTGAAGGTGACAGGTCTTGGGCTCTTCTGTCTATCCTCTTCTTCCTCTGTCCTGTGGCACAGGGCCTCCAGGAACCCTGTGGGCAAAACCACCCCAGCCCTGGCCAGTGAGCTGAGCTACCAGGTCTCAGTGCCCTTCTACATGGGGGAAGCAGCGTGGATGCTGTGAGAGGGGATGATGTCCACAGACCACTGCCCTATGTTCCCTGCTCCCTGCTCCACAGAGGTAGCACACATTACTGCAGCTCTCCAGCCTGTGCAGCACTGGGAGCTCATGGCAGGGAGCTGAGATCTGAAGAGTGAGGGCAACAAGGGCAGGGTGGGCAAAGGACCAGTGCATGAGTAAACCAGCCACCCTGCCTCCACGTACATGCTGCCTGCTACTCACCTTTCTCCTCAGGGTGGGCAGAAGCATCCAGCAGCGTCACCTGAGTAAGGCACACACAGTGAGAGGGGTCAAGAGCCAGCCCAGCCTTTCCCCTACCCGTGGCTTCTGCCTGTACCCACCTGCCACCCCAGTTCTCCCCAGGCAGAGGGGATGGTCTTTTCAGAGTAGAGATGCAGGCTTCACTCAGCCTCTGTGCTCCCAGAGAGCACTCTGTTCACCCAGGACCCCTGGAGCCTGCCACCCCCATGGCTCCAGCACAGGATACCCAGCTTGTCCCCTCACAGCAGGAAATCCTTAGGGCAGGGCATGGCAGGACCCCCACCCTGCCTGGCTCCCCTCTCCACTGTTGGAGCCCAAAGTGTCCACAGTGGCTCTGTGACCATCCTCTCCCTGTCCCAACCCGAAGGTGTAAATCCTGGTCCAGCTTCCTCCCATGCCAGGAGTCCCACCAGCCCCACCTGCTCCCCGGGAAACAGGCCCAGACCCTACAATAACGGGCGGGGAGGCCAGCCACAGGTGGGAGGGAGCTGAGCACAGCTGGCTGACCCTGTGCCCCCTTGGTCCCCAGGAGACTCTGCCACAACAAAGTGGCACACCGTGGGAAGAGCGCCTCTGGACCATAAATCTGGCAGAGCCAACCTTCCCTAGCCACCCCACAGTAACAAAAGCACAGGGACTGCTTGCTCCCCAAGAGCCAGTCCCTGGACAGAGGCCAGACCCCAAGGTCCCCTAACCCTTCCCAAGGGGCTGGGCAGGCAGGCAAGCCAGGCTGCACTCCATATTCTTGTCCCCACGGCTGCCCGGAACCCCCACACATCCCCCCACCCTGGGGATGGCCTATCCTCGAAGTGTCGGGGACGGCCCTCGGCTCGCCCCGGCGGTACCTGGGACGCAGCGGGGCCGGAGAGTCGCTCCATGCTGACTGCGGGGCAGCACAGCTATTCTGGGTCCGCGGCTGGCGGAGGCCTGGCAGATACGGTGTCAGTGAGGAATGCCAGCCGTGCCCCCGCCACCGCCGGGGCCCGGGGTGGGGGGGGAGAACGACACCGCCCGCAGCCGCTGCGCCGCCCAGCCCGGGCTGGTGGGGATGGCCGCGGCCCTGGGGACGCGAGGGAGGGGGCGGGGGAAAGATAGCTTGGGGGGCGGAAAGCCTCTACCTTCACCCCACCGATCCCCATCCTCTAGGAGCGGTGCTCAGCACCTGTCAGGATGCATCCCTCCAGCGGGAGCGGGCACAGCATCCCCCGCCTCTCCCGGGGATGCTGGAGCGGGACCGACTTCCGGTCACAGGCTTGGCCAGCAGCCACAGAGCAGCTGGGGACCCTTTGCCCCCGATGACAGCCCTGCCGGGGGTCCTGCTCCCACTCAGCCGTCCCAAGCCACCCAGAGGCTCACGGTCCCGGGGAAACCTCTTTCCTTGTCTGTGGGGCCAGCCCCAGCTCGCTCCCGGCTCCATTTCTATTTCAGGAAGGTTCAAATAACCCTTGGCCTGTTGCCGCGTGGGCCCTGAAGCGGCTGTGGGCGAGCAGGCTCCTGCCTGCTGGGCCAATGGGACAAAGTGGCTCTGGCGCCTGGGGAACAGTTGGACACTGGCCCATGCTAAGGTGCAAAGAACAAAGTCCCCGTCCCTAGGTGCTACCCCAAGGCAGGGAGGGAGAGATGAGGTCTTGGTGCTGGGGACAGGCCAGCAGGGCCTGGGTGACACAAGGGCACACAGCAGCTGCCCCAGTTGGTCCTGAGTGCCTGGGTGGCCTTGGCCTTGCAGTGGTGTGTGAGTGCTGAGCCTGTCTCCAGCCTGCGCACTATTGAGTACTGGCAGCAGGGAAGGGAGCAGGCATCTCCACTTTCAGTGGCTATTTTCAGGTGCTGGAGAGAAGCCGAGGAGCGATGAGATTGTCACCAAGGAGACCAGAGAAACAGGGCCCAGCTGTGGGCAGCAGCAGGGGGCTACAAGGAGAGGGGAGCTTTCTGCAAGGCAAAGGGCCCGTGCACGGGGCTCATATGCTCCCCACCCACACAGCCCCCTGCCAGGCTGGGGAGACATAATTCAAATCTAGCAAAGGACAGCTCAGGAGACCCAATCTTCACTGCCCCAGCTACAAGGCCGAGCCAGGCTACTGTCTCTCTTGGTCAATGCCATGCAGGACAGTCCTCACAACACAAAACAACACAGATTTGACTCCAGCACCTTTGCACAGAGCTGCTTCCCCATGCAGGGGAGCCTGGGAAAGACAGGGGAACAGCAGGGTGTGGCAGAAACCCATCCTGTAGCAGAGCCCAGCAAAGCATGAGGAAGTCTGAGCAGTGCCACAAACCCAAACAGGGAAACAGAGGCAGATAGATGTAGGCAAGGAGAACAGCTGAGCATTAGACTTTAATAGAAATCCTTGAGAACCAAAGAGAAAATAGAGAGCAAAACCCAGGAGGAATGCACCAGCCTACAAGTCCACACAGGCGTGCTGCAGGGCATCTGGGAGAGCTGACAGCTCCCTCCCTGGCAGCCCTACTGTCCCCACGACAAAGCAGAGCTGTGCTGGAACCCATGGTTTCTCTCCAGAGCAATGTGCAAACTCAAGGTTTCCGCCAGGCCCCAAAGCTGGGGGAGGGCAGGATGTTTGAAAAGTCCTGGAAGTCAGGTGAAATCCCCGGGGACTGGAAGAAAGGAAACACACCCATCTTTAAAACGGGTAGAAAGGAGGACCCTGGGAACTACTGACCTGTCAGCCTCACTTTTGTGCCTAGGAAGATCATGGAACAGATCCTCCTGGATGCCATGCTGAGGCACATGGAGGACAGGGAGGTGATTCATGACAGCATGGCTTTACTAGGGGCAGGTCCTGCCTGACTAACCTAGTGCCTTTCTACGATAAAGTGGTGAAGTCATTAGGTAAGGGACATCCTATGGATGTGATCTATCTGGACTTTGCAAGGCCTTTGACACGGTCCCCCACAACATCCTGCTCACCAAATTGGGGAGGTGTGGATTTGTGGATCCTGTTCAGTGGATAAGGAATTGGCTGGATGGTCACATCCAGAGGGCAATGCTCAATGGCTTCAAGTCCAGATGGAGAGCAGTGACAAGTGGTGTCCCTCAGGGGTCTGTACCGGGACCTGTGCTATTTAATATTTTTATCAGTGATATAGACAGCAGGATCGAGGGCACCATCAGCAAGTTTGCAGATGACACCAAACTGTGGGGTGGTATAGACACACCAGAGGGACAGGAGCTCATCCAGAGGGACCTGGACAGTCTGGAGAGGTGGGCTCAGGTGAAACTCATCTAGTTCAACAAGAGCAAGTGCAGGGTCCTGCACCTGGGACAGAACAATCCTCACTATCAGTACAGACTGGGGGATGAGGTATTAGAGAGCAGCCCTGTGTAAAGGGACTTGGGGGTGCTGGTGGACGAGAAGCTGGACATGAGCAGACAATGTGAGCTTGCAGCCCAGAAGACAAATCATATCCTGGGCTGCATCAAAACAAATGTGGCCAGCAGATCCAGAAAGGTGATTCTGCCACTTTGCTCTGCTCTGGTGAGACCTCACCTGGAGTACTGCATCCAGTTCTGGAGCCTCATTATAGGAAGGACATGGACCTGATGGAGCGGGTACAGAGGACAGCCACAAAAATGATCAGAGGGTTGGAGCACCTCTGCTATGAGGACAGGCTGAGGAAGCTGGGGTTGTTCAGTCTGGAGAGGAGGCGGCGGCTCTGGGGTGACCTAGTAGCAGCTTTCCAGTACCTGAAGGGGGCCTATAGGAACGATAGAAAGAAGCTGTTTACAAATGCCTACAGTGACAGGATGAGGAGCAATGGGTTTAAGCTTGAGAAGAGCAGATTTAGATTGGATGTTAGGAACAACTTATTTACTATGAAGGTGGTAGAGCACTGAAACAGGTTCCCCAGGGAAGTGGTTGAGGCCATTCAAACCCCACTAACCCAGGCTTTGCCATTTGTTTTAGAAATGGAAGTCACACAGCTCTCCTCTGCCCAGTAAAGCATCCCTCTCTACAAACAGCCCAAGCGAGTGTGCAGCACAAGTGGCTCCCACAGCTCTTGCTCTCCAGAATCAGCTTCTGTCTATTCCTTTGAGGTAGGTTGAGGTTTCCCTGGGAGGGACAGTGACTGTCTGTTTACATCACCAGGGTGGTGTCCAACAAGCAGCCAGCAGATTTCTGGTTGTCTTCACCAGTGTACTTGTTGAGAGGTAAGCTCTGAGTAGGGCTGGGCTCCAGGCATCTTGTGAGGTCCTCACCAGCTGAAGGAAGGAGTGTTCTGCAGGGGAAAGGAGACACTGTACTGCTTAGGAGCAGTCAGAAAGGATCAAAAGGTGCAACATTCATCTGCAGTATAATTATACAGACTCAGAGGCAGGGCTGCCAGGCTCATTTACTCAGTTTTTCATCCCAGGCAGCACCAGTCACCCCAACAGACACTTCAGGCTCACAGCCTGTCCTCCACTTCAGCTCACCTAAAAAGAACCTCGGTCCTCCACCTCTCTGCAGGAGGCTGTCAGGGCCAGTAGCATCCATTTTGCAGCCCAGCATTGCTCAGGGAAGCTGGCAGAATGCAGCAGACTTGGAAACCTTGCTGCTCCCCCCAGCCCCACACTGTGGCTGAGAGCCTCTGCTCCCTGCTGGCTACATCAGAACCCACAGAAGGGTAGGCCCCCGTGGGGACTATCTTGTCAGCATGTCTTGACCATGACAACAAACACCATTTAGTCTGGTCGTTTTGGGCCTCGGTCCCATCCAAGCTGGGCATCCAGTGCCAAGGAGTTACGCTCAGTCACGCAGACATCTTGCCAGCCCCACCAGCTGGCCCTCTACAGAGCAGCGGCTGGCTTCGGAACCTGCAAGCCAACCTGTTCCTCTTCCCTTAAAGCTGCATCCTCTGCTGCCAATACTCTCCAAGTCCTAAAGCCACACTGTGAACATCACGTGCATCACAGCAAGGGCAAACTTACCCCAGTTTGCCCACCTCCAGTTTGCTGAAGCCATTTGATTGAATGGTGCTCTTCTGGAGCAAAAACGACTTTGGCAATGACCACTGCAAGAGAAAAAAAAGACAACCAAATGGCTATTTAAGTTGTGGTAAAAATCGCTCAAGCCTGCTGCCCTAGTGTGCTTTCAATTTGAACTGCCTCACCCTAATGTGCATCATCACTGCCACCAGACTGTTCCCAGAATAACAGAGCAGTCTCTGCTTTCTGCTTAATGAGTCCCTCTGCTGCAAGAAGGAGCAAAGCATCTTGAGGTCAGAAGAGTGAGTTTCTTTCACTGGATCAGCCTACTGTTAAGGCACAGGAGCTACAGAGATGGCTCCCTGGCAGCCAGAATAGAGGGCAGGCCCGGTGCCAAACATGCAAGGCTGTGCCTAGTGCACCCAGTGATGTTCAGATACTTGCAGATCTGATATACTGGGTGGACTTCATATTGGTGGGAAAGAGAGAAGCATGGATTTTTCCAGACTTCTGGAGGCCTTAGCAGAAAGGAAATGGCAAACAGGTAGGGCAGAAGCCACAGGAAGCAGGACAAGCATACTCTCTGCCCAGGGAAACAATCACCTGTCCCTAGCTTACCCATAGCCATACGCACCGTCTGGGCCAAATCCGTCCCTGCTCCAATGTGGTATCCCTTGATACACCAGTTCTTCAGTAGCTCCAGACCTGGTAAGTTACAGAAAAGACAAGCAAGAATGAACAATCATGTCTGCAGGGAGTTAAACGTTCCTAGCTTGGAGCATATCAATCTGCTGCACGGAGCGAGCTGCCTGTGCTGTACATGTCACACAGTAACTACTTGAATACATGCCCAAGCCTAGCAAACATGAGGTAAACCAAGGGCATTCACCCTTTGTACAAAAACACCAGCCAGTGCCAGCATGTGGGCTGCTGCAGCGCCTGCCTTCCTCCCAGGGAGCCAGACACACCATGCAGCAGCCTCAGTTAAGCAGGGAAACTGGGACAACATGGGATTTGCCAAATTAGATCGGACTGGCTGTTCCCCTGAGGCCGGTGTCTGCCATCAGCAGCACCTGATTTTGGGCTGCACTGGTGAAAGTTCCTACAGGGTTAATGTAGAGCAGCTTTGCTGCCACTGGCCCCTTCTTCAGAGTGGAGCAGCTCAGGCAACTTCCTCCTTGCACAGCACCAATCAGCTGCAGTGTCTGAGTATGCATCGTCTCCTCCCTGCACAGATCCATCCAGAGCACTATGTGGGCTGCGGCTTGCTCTCCATCCTGGCATGGACCAAGCTCACCAGTGTTGTGACACAAGATGTGCTGCACCAGAGGACAAGTTGAATGCTTAAGCAGAACCATGTGTTCAACTGTGCTGAATAGGCTTCAATTCCTTCAGGGCCTCCTGCTAGCTGTCTTAGCCACAGCCAAGCTTCCTGCTCTCTGCTAACCTAGAAATACTGAGAAATCCAGAACTGCTCCCTTCCTGTTTTCTTAAGAGCCTTAAGAGCCATGGCACGAGCTAAGATGCTTTGAGATTTAAGAACTAGTAGAGCAATAGCCAGGAATTTGGTGCTGTCCAGTTGGGGTTACTTTGGTTTGCTGTATGATACCAGCTCTGGCTATAGGAGGAATCCTTGCTGTCCAAACTCTGCTCCTCGTTGACCTTTCAGCTAACCCCAGGACCTTGGGGAAAACCAACCAACCAACAACAAAAACAAAAAAAAAACCAAAACCAAACCAAACCAAAAAAAACCCCAAACCGAAAAAAAAAAACTACAACAGACCCTAGGTGCTAGAGGCAGAGAGAAGCAGGCCAGCTCAGCAGCTCTGACAGAGGCTGGCAGGGGTGTGGGTTTTGCTCAGAGGGGAATAGAAATGAAGGGGTAGAGCAAATCAGTTCACTGGGCTGCTTGGGCGAAGCTGAAGTGCTAAACCATGACCCCAGCTGGAGTGGCAAAGTTCAGGGCAGCACTTCAGTGCAGACGATGACAGGATCTTTCTCTTGGCTGACATGAGAGCAACTAGCAAAGGTATTAGCGAGGCAAAAGATGACATAAGCTGATAGTGCAGCTGGAGAGAGCTATGAAGTTACTAACTCTGTGAAGGACTGTTACTGACCCCTTTGATATTTCCTTTAATACCAGTGAAAAGTGACAGAAATTTTCTTTTTCCCCCTCCTCTGCATGACAGCCAGGCTAGGAGCACACACATGGTCACCTCAGTGGAGTGCCAGCTCCCACAGAAACCTTTCCAGCTACATCAGATGCTTTATAGAGCAAAGTGCAACAACTCCAGGTGCTTCTCCCTCAAAAGAGGGCAGAGGAACACAGCAAAAGGCCAGAGCTACAGGCTGAAGAAGAATCCCAGCTTGCTCCAGCCCCAGGACACTTTGAAATGCTGGTGCTGCTTTAAGTACTGGAACAGTGAGCAGCTCTGACCATCTCAGAGGAAGCTTTTTCTGATACCCGAAGCAGTTTGGGAGGGTAATACGCATCCTATGGCTAGTGTGCAGGCAGGCAGCTCACCCTAAACACGCATAGCTCAGAAGTCTCCCATGAACACTGGCAGGCAGTCTGCCAGACTCAGGTGACTGTGAAAGGCTCACAGATGGCACTTACCTTTGTGTTTATTCAAGTAGTATTTGAGTTCCCACTGGGTTACCAGGATGTTGAAGTAACGAGGCTGTTCAAAGAAGCGCAGGTAGCGCATGGAGATGTGGGTGGGAAACACCCGCTCGAACTGCCCACGCCGGGAATACTCGTCCTCCGTCTCCACCAGGATGCGAACGTCATCAGGGGTCAGGATGTCCAAGACAGAAGAATAAAAATCCTGCAGACAAGAGCAACCCCCTGGGTCAGGGAGAACTGAACCACATTTTGTCTGTTCCTCTTCCCACCTCTCAGAGGTCTCCATGTGTTTGAGATCTCTGGGACACAGACCACATGGAGAATGAAGATCTCTAGGTTCAGTGATGACTTTAATGTGGCACAGAACTGAGGAGAACTGCCAGCCTCTCTTGCTGACACTGCCCAGTGGCACACAAGGCAAGCATTCCCTGCTAACCTGATCAGGGTCAGCAGGCAAAGGTGATGAGAGCTACACAGACACAAGGAGCAACAAGCAGGGTTCAGACCCTGTTTGACACTGATGGGTAACGTGTCCCTAGGTATGTACTTATGTTAATGTAAAGATGAGCCAGTGTTGCAGTAGCTGAAGCAGACCAAATTTATTTATGACCAGACGCGTGGTTATCCATCAGAGTTCAAGTGATCCCCATTATCTGTCTGTCTCACAGAAGGATACAATCCCAAGAAAGTCAAGGCATGTGGAACTAGTTGGGACAGTGGCTTAGCAGGACAACACAAGTATCAGAGAAGATTGTGTCATACCTGGTCAGGTATCTTCTGCATCACGTAATAGGCCTTCTTCATCTTCTCTGCTATTGAATGCTCAGATGCTGCCTTCGGCTTCTCTTTCAAAGCAGCACCCAGACTGAGGACACGAGAAGAGGCAATGAAGCATTTAAGCAGAGAAGACAAAGACCTGTCATGGCAGACCTGCTCCCAGCAACTTCTGTGAGAGCAGTGACACCCCCAGGAAGATGCCATGGAGGAAACAATGATTTCTCCAAGCATTCTAGTTCCAAGATCAGCGATGCATCCATGGTCTTGTGCATCGGCATAGGACCCAGGAAAGATGTGAGCAGGTGAACTGGGAGGGTCTTGCCAGCTCCTCAGTAAGTTATTTCAGCATTCTTTCATCCAAAAGGTTTACCATCACCTCACACCCATATAGGGTGCAAGAGAGCCAGAGACACACCATAACATGATCCACAGCACCTGAAGTCTGGTGGGATCTCATGTTTACATACCACTCGGAATGCAGCTTCCTAACTGTAACTGCAGAACAAGGGGTAACAGGTACTGGGTACTGGTACTGTGCAAGGAAAGAGAGAACTCTTAGATCAAAATCTTCCTCCAAGAGCTCTCAGGACTCGAACTTGGCTCCACATGCCATGGGAAACCCTGGCATTTTGCACAGTCTGACCAGCAACCATCTAAACCATTCTAAGCATCCATCTGAACCATTTGGGGATGCCAGAGGGTGGAAGATACTTATCCTACACCTTTAACCCTTATATCAACACAGCTAATTTGTCCTGCAAAAATAATTAGTTGTGTGTGGATCCAAACAAGGAGAGCAGAGACTCGAGGCTGTTCTGCAAGGTGCTTGGGGAACATACAGATCTACTGGAATTAAACTTACATGCAAAATAACCCTTCATATCTTTCTCAAGGCAGGAGATATGATTAAGCAAGCTTGCCCCTAGATATAGGAACTCTGGTAATGCATTATCTGAAAGACGCTAAGGATCCGCTTAATCCCTCACATGTCCCTCTGTGGACACCTGCCCTTCAGCACCTCTGTCGCAAGCTGCAAACGAGCTTGTGATCAAAGCGCCGCAGACAAGCTGGCGACTGCTCCCCGGCTGGAACAGGCCCACACTCCAGGCTTCTCCCCCTGCAGAACGCACAGGGCAGGCAGAGGGCAAGAGTCCTATCTTTTGGCGAGCTCATACATCATGGCGTGCTGGTGCTGAACCCAGCTAAGCTGCTTCTTCAGTGACATACAGCCAACAGTTGCTTTGCTGCAGGGAACAGGACTGGTTTACCCTGCTTATCATCAGGTTTGAAAATAGCATATGCCCAAGCTGTGGTGAAACACACATGGAGCAGGGGCCTGGATGGACACATATCCAGAAATTAACCTTATGTAAGTGGTCTTATGCAAGAAGCAATTGCATTAGCTGCAAGGTAAGACTGTGCATACACCTACCCATAGGTCTACAGCTGCTAACACCTGTAGTCCTGCCTAAGGAACAGATGACTCCAGCTTTTGCAAAGTAACAGGTGTTCCTCTTGCTCAAGGCAGCAGCATGTCCACCCTGGGGTAGAGGGTAAGTGGATCCAGCTCAAAAAAAAAGGAGCCGTCCCTCAAAGTAAGTGGAGAGGCAGCATGGTTCAGCATCATGTTAGTTCTGGCAGGTGTAAGAAGGAGAGAGCACAAATTCTACCTTGAACAAACTGCAGGACCTAGATACCCAGCAATGATGCAAGTCTCTCAGACCTATAGCTGAAGGACCAGTAAGCAGCCTCTAGATTAAATCCTCCAAGGAAAAAAAACCTGCCTCTCTGACAGAGAAGGAAGCTGACCTGCAGGTAGAGTCACTTGTGACTTGTGGCCTTGAGGTCACACTGTCTGTGCTGGGCAGAACAAAGCCAGCGAGGTTGAGAAGGTCTCGGATCATCCGGCCCTTGATGCTCACATCCAGAGGGGAGCTGGAGTGGAGGCTGTGGGGAAAAAGCACCACAACAGTTTGAGTGCTAGAACAGAGGTGCTGAGTCCCACAACCCTGAGATCACTCCCTGGGTTAATACTGACTGGGATACAAAATGCAACCTGTCCCTTATCTCATCACAGACAGTCATGAAACGCCGAGAGAAAAGTTCTGACAACAGCTCTTTGAAGGAGGGTCCCTACCAGACATGTTTCATTTCTTGCTGAAAACCAGCAAATCCATCCTCAAAGACCTGTGTGAGACCATGGTTCTGCATCCAGCGTATGCCCATCCACTCTGGCAGGAAGGAGGCCATGCGTAGGTATGCTGCAGCTCCCAGCTCTGCCTGTGCAGCTGACACCACAAAGCCGGGAGCTGTCAGCAAGCAAGGAACAGTGCACAAGGCAACAGAGCTGCTGATCACTTCTGCCCACACAAAGAAGAAATCTCTGCCATCACCCGTTCCCTACATGACGCATCCCTCCTTAGCCTTCCTTTTTTAACACACTCTTCCCTGGCTCTAGGTGGAGCATGCTCAGCAAGGGTTTCTGAACTGCAGATCAATGTTGCTTTCACAGACAGAGAGGACTTTGATTCTGGCAATCTGGAGAAGGATGCTTTAAAGCTCACAGTCTTTCAGCACAAGGTAGAGGGGACATCACAAGCCAAATTCACTTTGTGGTGTAAGAAAGGCCATTATCCACACTGCTGTGGCTCAGTCTCCTTTACCTTGGGGAAATGTTGACCTCTAAGATCCAGGGCTTGAGGTTTTCATCTAGCATGACATCAAACCCAAACAGCTCATGGCAACAATATGGCCGCCGCACATACATCTTCACCAGGCTGTTCACGTAGGGCTCAGATCTGCAAGTCAAGGGAAGATAGCTTGTTTCCCACAGTCAGACAGCAGAGCTGTGGCTGCTTGCAGTGCCGGCTCCGAGTGTGCTCACAGCCACGTGCTGTGGGAGCAGGTGGGCTGAGAGCGACGCAAGCCCACAAGCTGCTGCTGCACTGCGTATGGATCCAGCGCTGCACCCTGAGCAGCCCTGCTCTGTCAGACAAGATCCATTCTGCATCAGGGGCCCTTTCTTGCCAACGTGCTAGACAGCAAGCTGGACAGAGTGTTGAATACACGGCACCCCCATGGACCCCCCACCCTGGCACAGCAGGCAGACACAGAAAATGTAAGGTCTGTTTACCCATCACAGCACTGCAGCATGAGCAAAAGTTAGAGGATGAAAGGAAGGATCCAAAGAGAAATAGGCCAACGGTGGTGGTAGCATTTAGATTAAGAGCAAAAGGACTGTGCTTGGAGGGGACTGGAGCATCAGAGGGGCCGGGGTGCACCCCACAGCCATGCACAGAGTGAGGGATGTCTGGACTTACGCAATGATGGTTTTGACAACAATGTCCTTAATCTTCTCCCAGATGGCCTCGCTATTAATTCCCTTCTGGGTCAGGTAACTCCAGAGAGCTTTGAGTGCCCTGGAAAAGAAAGCAAAGGAGGTAGCTCTATAGCACCCCGCTGCCCAGCCCCGCTAACAAAGCGAAAGCAGCAGAAGGGAGCCTTGACAAAGCTCCTCCTTGGCATAGTCATCCTTCTGCCATCCTCAAACCCCTCACCTCCTGATTGCTGCCCTCCCCAGCCTGACCTCTCTGGTCTTGTAGGCCCAAACTCCTAGAAACATAAATCTGTCACAGACTTGTCCCAGCATTGGAGTATTAGGTCCCAAATTAGCACATGAGCAAAGTAAATCAGGCCCAGATCTTCTCTTCCCTCCTCCTCCATGTCCTCAGCAAACCTCCTCTTCCTGCAGGCCTTCCCCCGCAGCACTGCAAAGCAGCTCAGCAAGAATCCAACAAGACCCCCATGAATCTTTCATCTTGAGCCATTTCACTGAAGCTTTGAAGAGGAAGACAAATTTTAACAGAAGCAGTAAACAAGATGGTAGGGGAAGCATTTCTGCTTTTATAGGAGTTTCTTCCACAATACCAAGCACTGCAAGCTACCCTGACACTGAGCCAAGGATGCTCAGATATTGCACAAGTGAGACCCTGTGGCTAATAGCCAGGAATTCAAAGGTCATGCTTCCTGCATACAAGATGGAGTGGATTACAGCCACTCTCATCTTTAATATGAAAGCAGCCAGCTTTGACTTGTATGGCAGTATCAAAATCCCACACAATCCCACCCCCACAGGATTTAAATTGCTGGGGGACGGCAGACCCCATTCAAAGTCCCAGTGGAGGAACTCACTACTACGCAGCAGGTCCAGGTCTGAGGAAGTAATCCTACCACAGCAAACCACGTTCTGCACCAGTGTTTGAAGTGAACTAACCCAGCCCAGGCCTACAGATTGAGAACTCTATCCTGCACTATTTTTAAAAAAGTTCAAATAGCATTGTGGAATTAGAGACAAGTGCCTGGGCCCTTGGATCAGTCCATCCGTGTGAGAGCAGGGAACAGGAACTCTGCGAGACTGCAGCCCTCCTCCCAAATGCCTCAAAATGGCACTGCTGCTCCTACTCACCCCAAGCAGTATATGAATTATCAGCTTTGCACCAGGACTGTCCTTTCCTTTTCCTCCACAGGTAGTGGAGACAGGCAGAAGCCCTTATCTAGCCAACTTAAGCATCACAGTTATCCATTTGAGTACTACCAGCAAAAAATCAGATTCTGTTTTAACTACATCCCATCACTCCCACAACAGGGCAAGGGGGGTGAATGAAAACAGATGAGAGCAGCATTGGAAGCAAGGAACAGTGACCACAGCCCGAGAATCAGCAGACAGGATGAGTCACAGCCAGGGAGACCATCCAAATTCCACTGACGCTAACCCATGCTAAAACCTCCTGCTCTTCCCATTTTCCCAAGCAGGAGCAGACTATACAGGAAGCACGTTCAAGGTTTGGTTAGGAATACTAAAAACAGGCTTTTAACAGGGAATAGAAAAAGTTGCCCTGTGCCCCAAAAGCTGTACATACCATTTATGTCCCTGACAAGCGGTTTCATCTGAGTTGGACTTGTACTCTGTGTTCTTCTTGTTCACACTGTAGTTAGTCAAGTGCACAAACTTGTTGCTGAGGCTCTTCATTGAGGAGGAGTACCTGGAAGAGTCAATAGGACCACAAGCAATCTGAGCTTGAACTGTTTGCCTCCAGGCTCCTGGGCCAAGGCAGAAATTCTGTCCTGCCTCAGACCACTTTTGGCTACCCACCAGCCTTGCTGCCTCCCTTTCCCAAGCTGCCTGGAGCTCTCTGTTCCCACTCCCCCAGAGCTAATGGGACAACACATGAGATACAGAGCATGCTGCCTTGGGGCAGTGGGATGCAATCCCACCCTCACTGCATGTCCTTTAAGAAAAGACTGGAGTATGGGTGAGCAAAAGCACTGACAAAACTGCAGCAGCCCAAGGCAAAATAGTCAAAACTGGAAGAAACATCTGAGTTTCTGGTATGCCAACTGGGGCAGTACGAAGCAGCCAGCATATTTCAAGAACTGTTTTACACTGAGCTGATTTTGCCTTGGGAAAGGAAGATGAACAACACATCTTCTTAAATTCCCTTTCAACACAGTCACTTGCAGTGATCCCATGTGTTTCCAAACTGCTTCTACAGCTTTAAGCATCACTGTCTAAGGCATACTTCCATCCTGCCCCAGCCAAGGTGAGTACCACAGCCACATCTGCCTCAGCCCCCCAGCACCACTCTCCCCACAACCTACTTGCAGCTAGCAAAGCGAACCAATCCATCCTTGAACAGGTAGACCCTAAGGGGATCGTAGCAAGTGACATAAACATAGATCCTCAGGTCAAACTTCTTCCCGCCAATGAGGTAGGGTTTGTGTAGGTATCTGAAGAAGGAAGAGAGCAGGAGAGGGTTATGATTTCCACATGCAGGAACAACTCAGTAAGGCTTGGGAAAAGTACGGATCAATGCAGAAGACCTTTTGTTCAGCATTTCCAAGTTAAGTGCGTTACAGTCAAAATGAAAAAGGAAAAAGCTGTCCTGTGCATGGGGAGATCCTGCAGCACACCAGCAGTATTCCCTTTTGCTCTATTCCGTTTTTCTGAGATTTTCCCCTGGTTCTAAGGCACAGTAGCTTTTCCACAGCCACAAGACTGACCACAATATTCAGGAACAGCTAAGGCATGCAGCAGGTCACAGCTGGTTTGGTCTGGGGAACAGAAATAGCTGGTAATTTTCATTTGATTATTCACCCTAGAAATTGATGATTTCCCAAAGGAAAGCATATTTGCATGGGAAGCAGACAGGAAAAACAGACAAGACAGCACAGTAGTTCCCTGTCTGCCGAACACCAGATAGTTTTCCTGCCCTCACAAGAACTTTCCCACAAGGCAGCCTCAAAACAAGATGAGCTATTCCATTTTTCTGCAATGGCGAAGCAGATTCTGAAAACTATTTCAAGAAAACCCTTTTACCAGCATCCACATACAGACAGGCTCTTACTGACCCATTTGAACTTAGATAAGAACAAATCTCTTCCCTGGGACTTCTCTTCCCACTGTACTTGTGGGGAGTAGATAAGGTTTGCTTGCCTCAAAAGATGACAAATCTCAGAGTACAAAGCAGTGAGAGCAGGGTCACAGCAGAGCTGAAGCAGATCACCTGCCAGATAGAAGCTCCAGAAAGCCTGTGGAATCAGTTTGTACCCAAGACCTCAAAAATCCATGAAGAGACAGCAGCACTTCAGCCAGAAACAGACTTCAGCAGCAGCATTACGCTCAGGTAGTTGAGAAGTTTCCAGAGGCAAATCAGGTAGTTCTGCTCTGCCACACAGTGGCAGTGCCCCAGAGCTGGCCAGAGTCCGAGGTTGTGTGTCAGCCTTGCTTTCCTTCACTCACCTCTGTACCAGCAGTGGTCTCCTTTTGGGGAGCTGGCTCCATTTGTGGATAACCTGGATGCCAATGCCTCTTGCTGATGCTGGCTGCAAAACACAAACAAGAAAGCATCAGATATTCTCCCTGCAGCTGCAATGGCAGAGAACTGAGCTCTACTTTGCACTTACCGGTTTTACAATCCATTTCTGGCGGCTAGCCCCTTCCTCCCACACTTTCCTGAGTAATTTGATGTCCTGGGGCAGGATGAAGGACTGAGGAAAGAAGTTAAATTCCTTCTTCCCACAGCGAGCTTGCATCTTCAACAGGTTGCGCCATAGGCGGTCCTTTCTCCCGATTTGAAATGAACCAGGAAAGTGGTTTAGCTGCAAAGGAACCCAGATACTGTGAGATCTTATAGCTTCCCACCTTCCTACCCAACTCTTGCTGATCCCTGGCCAGAGCATACAGCCTTTCTGAACACAGTGCAGGGTAATGCTCTTTGCTCTCCTCCCAGATTGCACCAAGACAAGATCAACCTGCTCCTGAAGCTCTGCATGGACAAACGTCTGCACAAACAACCTACAACAGCCACAAAGCCAGCAGCTGCCATCTCATCCCTTCTGATGTCTGAGAGGCTGCAGGGCACTAACCCTCAGTCTTTGAGATTCTTCTGGCAGTATTCTCCATCTCAGTTGTTTCTCACTTACTTCTAAACCCTATGCCAGTATTCTACCCAGGCAATACATACTCTGGGGACAGAAAGACCCTGCAACAGGACAGGAAGAGGGCTGGAGGCTGCTAGCTTCCAAATCTGGATGCTACTTCAAGACCAACCAGTTTGAAGCATCACAGTTCTCCAGCGCAAATAGATACCAAAGCTCTGGTCTTTCGCATGTTCCCCAAGCCATGGGATACTCCTGACCCTTTTATGATCTGACTTAGGTACATCTCCTCTAGCTGTGCTGGCAGAGAGGACACCGGCCCTAGCACTCAGTTCTGCCAGAGGAAGGTCTGCTTTGAGCAACAATGACTGGATTAAGACAAGCTCACAAGTAAACACAGCTTAACTGTGGCCTCAGCCTGTATAAAACTACCCTTTCAGTGGGGATGCTCACTCAGCTGTGCCTGTCTCCTAGGCTCATCTCCCAGCACAGGAATTCCAGCTGCCACACTCTGGAAGGGACACAGCAGGGGCAGTCTGCATAGTAAACACCTGGCCCTGAAGAGAGGGGTACCTGAATTGCTCCCAACGTGCTCTCCATGCATGTGAAGGAGGTTAGCCCAAAACACCCCCTACCTTCTGGTGCTCCCTGATGGCTCTGAAGCTAGGAGATTTCATGTGGTGGCCCCAGCAACCCAGCCAGTCATTGCTTTCTGCAGAAAGACCAGAAAAATCCATGACCAAGTACACTGTCACCCACGATGCCCTCTCAACCCATCAGCATCTCATCTGCTGGAGCTAGCAGAAGAGTGCCAGCAACACTTTACAGCAAAAGCACAAGCACAAGAAGTACTCATACAGTCTACTGTGAAACTGATAGATAAGGGCTGTGAGCAGGATGCAGTTAACCACACGGATCATATCCTTACAAACATGACTGTTGCAGGGATCATAGAATCAATCAGATTGGA